>OY804596.1:51537031-51663243 GCA_963680895.1 Fragum sueziense
AAAATGTTGCAAATGCACATTATTTTAATCTTTTACTTTCAATAATTGTCAATTTATTACTATACTTGTTATTACCGTAACAATTCCTGAAAGTGGATAAGGATAAGATTCTCGTTTACAAGACATTTTCGAGTGTGAACACCGTTTGTATTAATACATGCTATGCAATTGTCCTTAGAAAACAATAGATGCTGTCTAACCCACTGAAGGTAATGTTGTCAATAACATCGTAGCAAGACTATGGGTATCGCAAGACGTCTGAAACGGATGGTCTAATCCGTTAATCAGCCTCTACTGCTGATAGAACTCAACTCAGGAAGCAATCTATCTGTAACGTTTGCCTTTTCCTGTCGATTTCACAAGTAGTCGTTCCGATAATGGTTGTCTTGTCGGAATGACGTCACGTGTAGACGTTGGTTGTGTTGGAATCGTCTCAAAATTGTAGCATGGCAAGTAAATCGAAAATCTAATTAATGGGGTAATTCGACTGTTTTCGATTTACTTGCCATGCTTCAATATCTTGTATTTATTTCGGTACATTTATGAATAATCCTAAAATTGGCGACCATTTGCATTAGACAAGTGGCTACTTTCTTATGACGGGGAGTATATTTGTGCTATATTGCTTCGTTTGCCCGTCCGTCCGTTTTTCTACCCGTCCGCCAATTTGTCTAGCTGACTGCTCTAGATGTCAAAATACATTAATTTTATATGTTGAGAAGTTAAAATGTGTGTACTAAATAAGAAAAAATGAAAGAAAAATATTAAGAAAAAAGCAGCCAAATTATTTTCAGTATAGATCTATTCTTCTTTTGATTCAATGTTTTTATAAACCTTTCTAATTGGGGGAAACTGTTTCGGAAATACATAATGTATTTCATTGCTTCGTCTTTGAATAGGGATCAATTTTATCGAGAAAGCAGTGATTAATTTCGGACAAACGATGGCATTCCGTAAATGTAAAACGTCGCAACTAGAGCTTGTTTGAAGCTGTAGTTACGACATTTTATACCAATACCAACGGTTTATAAAAACAGAACAGTAACCAAGTCTATTTTAGCACACAATTGATTGCCATAACCGATATCTCTTATTCATGTGTTCTTCCTATTGATAGGTGCCTTAAAAGGAAAAGTATCATTATCCTTTCCCATGAGTGAAACATTTTAACCCTTTCCCAAACAATGATTTTGACGTAATCGGTCAACAATAATATTGGGAAAATGCAAAAGTCAGAATGCATAGCGACGAAAATTATCTTGAAAACTGTCTGAAAGTTTTTTGGACTGTCATATTTACAAAGTCATTGTACATTAAGTATTAGTATGGCGTTTCAAAGCAGAACTTAAAATATATATACATAGGTATAAGAATTAAATATATAGAATTAGGAAAGTTCCACCGTCCTAAATTAAAGAAATCACCATGGAAACATGCCCCATGTGTATAATAATATACACAAAACATGCTAATTTTAATTTTGCTTTTAGTTTGTATATCCTATTGGACATTGTATTGTTAAGAGGTTAAACTGAAAATTGAAAAAGTAGAAGTTGTATGACAATAAGCTATACGCACTTCAACGTCAATTACACAAAACGCGGGAACGACGTCGTATTGTTTGGCGGCGATGTTATAAAGTCATGAAAACAGATCATGAACGTAAACTTTTGTTTCAGGAGAAATGTAGTGAGACGTCTTTTTTAACATTTTATCTTTAAGAAATCTAAAATATTGAAACAAATGGATTTAATTATAGTAGATCTAGCACAAATATACTCCCCGTCATAAGAAAGTAGCCACTTGTCTAATGCAAATGGTCGCCAATTTTAGGATTATTCATAAATGTACCGAAATAAATACAAGATATTGAAGCATGGCAAGTAAATCGAAAACAGTCGAATTACCCCATTAATTAGATTTTCGATTTACTTGCCATGCTACAATTTTGAGACGATTCCAACACAACCAACGTCTACACGTGACGTCATTCCGACAAGACAACCATTATCGGAACGACTACCTGTGAAATCGACAGGAAAAGGCAAACGTTACAGATAGATTGCTTCCTGAGTTGAGTTCTATCAGCAGTAGAGGCTGATTAACGGATTAGACCATCCGTTTCAGACGTCTTGCGATACCCATAGTCTTGCTACGATGTTATTGACAACATTACCTTCAGTGGGTTAGACAGCATCTATTGTTTTCTAAGGACAATTGCATAGCATGTATTAATACAAACGGTGTTCACACTCGAAAATGTCTTGTAAACGAGAATCTTATCCTTATCCACTTTCAGGAATTGTTACGGTAATAACAAGTATAGTAATAAATTGACAATTATTGAAAGTAAAAGATTAAAATAATGTGCATTTGCAACATTTTATTCATGTACCGTATGCAGTCAAGATGTGAATTAGAAAGGAAACTTTTCCCGTTAGTATACTTTAGAATGCATGCCCGTAGAAAGCAATTCCATATGGGCCCTGTCTTGGCCAGTGTCTAATTTGGGGGGGGGGGGGGGGGGGACTAAATTAGATTTGCCATAAGTTTTAAATGTGAAATGATGAAAATTCGGCATTTTTGCCAACTATGAAGGGGGGTGTGGCTCCAGAGTCCCACTGTTCGTATGGGCCTGGGATGTGTGAAACAGTTGATCCTCCTTAGAATAAATGGTGAAAATGGTAATGACAAACATTTCAGTATATATCTGGAAACGTTCATTTAGGCTTTTGCGGCCAACATGGATCCAGATCAGACTTTGCGTATGCACTGTCTGATCAAGATCCATCTTGTTCTCATTTGATAGCTTATTCTCCACCTGTACCAAATTTAAGAAGGCATAACGAAAATCTTACCGGTGAAACTCCAAGGTAACGATCAAAATGATGATGATGATGATGAGGATGATGCCGGAAATCCATGGTTAGATGCTCAAATCAGTGCGATATTACCGAATAAATGTTTAAATGTGCCGTTAAGTCCAGTGCAATCGATTAATTTATCAAACATGTGCTCATAAAACACCGTAGCTGGAAAAGATAACATCGCAAACATGCTGTAACGTTGTCACGAAGAAACCGCACAATGATTTTCAATGACATGACACCGAAAACTGCCATTTACAGCCGTTATTTGTACATTTATATGTCTTTTTGTTTACTTGCAATGCAAATAGATGAACATAAACAGTGATATCGTACCATTTCGTTCGGGCGATTAAGATCAACCCACATGATCTCAATATGCGCTTTGTGCACTTGCAATCCGTTTATACCATTTGAAAATAATGATCGCTAAAACTGATATTTTCGTGCGTATTATAAATCATATCTACATACCTTAGTAACTTCCATTTGAGTGCATCCTTTAAAAAAAGACGGAAAGAGAAGTAAAACAAAATGCCACGTGTATTGTTTACAAAAATCGGGATGTGCAATGAAGTATCTGTACCTTGTGGTCATGAAAAATGTTCCTCGCTTTGTCCGAGTTCACCACCAGTGTATATGGACCAATCAAAATTCTTTCAACAATTTAAGTAAATGGTCACCCAAGGAACATTCCTGCAAAGTTTGGTCAAAATTGGCCAGCTGGTTTGAGAGGAGAAGATTTTTTAAGAATTATTCTGTGATTTCTCCAAGTCTGATAAGCCCCGCCCAGCCACGCCCACATTTATGGACCAATCAAAATTTCACTGACAAGTTAGGTACAGGGTCACCCAAGGTAAATTTCTGCCAAGTTTGGTCAAAATTGGCCGTATGGTTGATTTTTAAAGAATTATTTTGTGATTTCTGTAAGTTTGATAAGCCCCGCCCTGCCACACCTACATATATGGACCAATCAAAATTCTTTCAAAAATTTAGGTAAAGGGTCACCCAAGGAACAATCCTGCAAAGTGTGGTCAAAATTGGCCTGCTGGTTTGAGAGGAGATTTTTAAAGAATTATTCTGTGATTTCTCTATGTCTGATAAGCCCCGCCCTGCCACGCCCACATTTATAGACCAATCAAAATTTCACATACAATTTACGTAAAGAGTCATCAAAGGTACATTTCTGCCAAGTTTGGTCAAAATTGGCCAAATGGTTGATTTTTAAAAAAATATTTTGTGATTTCTCTAAGTCTGATAAGCCCCGCCCTGCCACTCCCACATTTATGGACCAATCAAAATTCTGTGAACAATGTAAGTAATTAAAGGGTCACCCAAGGAACATTCCTGCCAAGTTTGGTCAAAATTGGCCCACTGGTTTGAGAGGAGATTTTTAAAGAAAAAGTCAACGTGCGGACGGACGACGGACAGACGCACGACGGACACAACGCCATGACAATAGCTCGCTGGCCTTCGGCCAGTGGAGCTAAAAAATCCACAAGAAATGCTCTCAAAACTCACATTCAGCAGTATGGGGATACCCACCTCCCAGGCTCCACTGATGCATTGGGCATACGTTTTGCGTACACTTTATTTTCGGCTAGCTACGCCATTATAGAATATGTCCATTCTGAATGCTGATATAGATGATAACTAGACAGCCCTGGCGGTCTGGAAGCGCTCCACAGGCCTGAATGTTTGTCTTGTTGAATGCATTTTCAAAGGTTCAGGCTGCACAAACAAGCAAGCTGAAAACTGCAAGCATGAATGATCTTATGGTCAGTAAAGTTCTGTGAAAGTTATTGTATTGATTGATTAATACTAATGGTTGAAAAAGTGAAAATAAAGCCGAAAATGGCAATTTTGTCAATTTCAAGGGCACGTAACTCATGACATAAAGTACAGATCAAGCTGAAAATTACACCAAGGCAAGATCTTATAGTCACCAACATTCTGTACAAGTTTGGTCTTGATAAGTCAATATTTGTATTTGCAAGAGTGAAAACAATGTCAAAATAGAGCTGAAAATGGCAATTTTGTCAACTTCAAGGGCACATAACTCATGATGTAAAATTCAAATCATGCTGAAAATTACACCAATGTAAGATCTTATGATCACCAACATTATATTTAAGTTTGGTCTTGATTAGTCAATATTTGTAGTTGATTGAGTTTGAGTTTAATGGGGTTTTACGCCGTTTTCAACTACCAGGGTCATATCGCGGCGGCTGGAGCACCTATCCATGGATTCCTGTTGTTTCTCAAACCAGTGCTACCACAACACCCTTACCGAGCCTCCAGCTGCTCGCCCACTTAGGTTAACGATTTCAAACCCATTGGTGGGTGACAATTTTGTCAGAAAGGGTATTAGCCGCGGCCGGGTATCGAACTGTAGTTGATTGAATGAAAACAAAGTCAAAATAGAGCCGAAAATGGCAAATTTTGTCAATTTCAAGGGCACACAACTCATGAAGTAAAGTTCAGATCAAGCTGAAAACTATACCAAGGTAAGATCTTATAGTCACCAACATTCTGTACAAGTTTTGTCTTGATTAGTCAATATATGTAGTTGCTAGAGTGAGAATAAAATCAAAATAGAGCCGAAAATGGCAATTTTGTCAATTTCAAGGCCACATAACTCATGATGTAAGATTCAAATCTAGCTGAAAATTGCACCCAAGCAATATCTTATAGTCATTATCATTCTGTCTAAGTTTTGTGTTGATTGGTCAATATTTGCAGTTGCTAAAGTGAAAACAAAGTCAAAATAAAGCCGAAAATGGCAATTTTGTCAATTTCAAGGGCACATAACTCATGAAGTAAAATTCAGATTAGGCTGAAAATTATACCCAGGCAAGATCTTATAGTAACCATCATTCTTTCCAAGTTTTTTTCTTGATTGGTCAATATTTGTAGTTGCTATAGTGAAAATAAGGTCAAAACGGCTATTTTTGACATTCAAGGGCAGACTTTCTACTTCAATCAGAATTGTTTGAAGGAATCTGAGAGAGGGTCACCCAAGGATCATTCCTGTGAAGTTTGGTTGAAATCCATCTGGTAGTTTTGGAGAAGAAGATTTTTAAAGGAAAAGTTTACGGACGGACGGACGGACGCACGCACGACGGACACAGCGCCATGACAATAGCCCGCTGGCCTGTCGGCCAGTGGAGCTAAAAATGAATATTGATATTAAAAGGTAGGATTTGTTTACACTATAGCAAAGAAATTGTTGAGGCAAAAAGAATAAATGCTACTAAAAGGCATTTTCTTCTTTTGCTTCAATGTTTTCTTAGGTCGTTCTTCAGAACTTTCCAAAACTTTGTAGCGTTGAGCAAAGCGTTAAAAGTTCAGAGTTGCCACTGCACAAAAGAGGGTACATGCACTCTCACAAAGTTCTATATCCTGTCGGGTTAGAACTGACAAGACCGGTTGGTGAACCGCCAGCTAGTTAAACTAATGGTTACCGTAACCCCATCTCTGCCAGACGCCCGGCATTATGAGTAGGTAATCGGGAGGTACTGTGTATTCAAGAGAGTCTCATAATCTAAAACTGGCTGGCCCTTTAACCCTTTCCCAAACGACAAAATTTTAGGGTGTTCCAATCTGAAAGCTGCTGCATACAACAAAAGGCATATTAATGAAGATTGGATTGGTGTGCAATATAGCATGAAAAATGTTGAGGCAAAAGGAGAAACTGCTGGTTATCAGCAGTTTCTTCTTTTGTCTCAATGTTTTCCCAAGCCATTTCTATTAGGGACGTCAAAACCAGGTCTTGTTTGGGAAAGGGTTAATATAGGGGTGACACTATAATAAACAAACCTTTGACTATAACGCATACCCACATAATGACGCCTTTTGCTGGCCCATGATATAAAGGCTTGATAAATAATAGTAGAAAGTTAAGAAATTGTTTTTAACAAGCAATTGCTTCATTTCCCAATATGTCTTTTACCTAGTAGATCTACCAAGGTAAAATTTCATTAACTTGGTATCTGCAATATCTTATACTTTGGACCAGTTTAGAATTTTGCTGTTCGGTAATGGGTTAAAAAACACAAGAGCGAAAACAAACAATATTTATTCATTGCAAAGGATCGGCACAATAGGAAAGCACATAACATAGCACTAATTTATTTATAAATTAATGTCAACGAAAAAATACAAAAATGAAATAATCAGAGAGTTAATCCTTACCAAGACTACATAAAGTTCTGTCAAATGAATTGAGAGACAGCCAACAACTTGTCCCTTTCCCAAACAGCAAAATTTTGGACCACATTGTATTTCAATTTGAAATATGTTGCAGATGACAAATTTGAAGCTTATGCTAATGTAATTCATGTGCACTTCAGCTCAGAAAATGTTGAGGCAAATGAAGAAAATGCTGGTGACCAGCATTTTCTTCATTTGCCTCGTGTTTTCCTAACCTTTTTAGCTTACCTGAGCACAAAGTGCTTAAGGTGAGCTATTGTGGTCGCTTTTTATCCGTCCGTCCGTCTGTCCGTTCACAATTTCTTGCAACACCTTCTCCTCCTAAACCACTTGACCAATTTTGACCAAACTTGGCAGGAATGTTCCTTGTGTGACACTATCCAAAACTTGTTTACGAATTTTGATTTGTGAAAAAATGTGGGCGTGGCAGGGCCGGGCTTATCAGACTTAGAGAAATCATAATAAATTTTTCTAAAAATCAACCATTGGGCCAATTTGAACTAAACTCGGTAGGAATGTGCATCGAGTCACTCTTTTCATGATCTTCTTGTTATTCAAGACATCAATACCAGGTTTTATTAGCTCCACTGGCCGAAGGCCAGCGGGGCTTATGTCATGGCCCTTTGTCCGTCGTGCGTCCGTGCGTAAACAATTTTCAAACATTTTCCTCTCCAAAACTACTGGACCAATTTCAACCAAACTTCACACGAATCATCCTTGCATAACTCTCTACCAAATTCCTTCAAAAGAATAAAATCTTTGCTGAACTTGAATTTAAATTAATTTAATTGAATTAAATTTTCGAAAAATCATGAAAAGTTCTTCTTCTCCAAAACTACTAGACCAATTTCAACCAAACTTTACAGAAGTCTTCCTTGCATGAATCTCTACCAAATTCCTTCAAAAGAATAAAATCGGTGCAGAACTTGAATTTTAATTAATTTAATTGATTTATATTTTGGAAAAATCATTAAAAATTCTTCTTCTCCAAAACAACTGTACCAATTTCAACCAAACTTCACAGAAATCTTCCTTGTATGAATCGCTTCTTAATTCCTTCAAAAAGATAAATTCTGTGTATAACTTAAATTTTAATTAATTTGATTAAATTGAATTTTCGAAAACTCTTTAAAAATTCTTCTTCTCCCAAACTACTGGACCAATTTCAACCAAACTTCACAGAAATCTTCCTTGTATGAATCTCTTCTTAATTCCTTCAAAAAGATAAATTCTGTGTATAACTTAAATTTAAATTAATTAAATTAAATTTTGGAAAAATCTTTAAAAATTCTTCTTCTCCAAAACTATTGGACCAATTTCAACGAAACTTTAAGAAATGATCCTTGCATGAATCTCTTCTTAATTCCTATAAATAAATTCTGTGTAGAACTTTAATTTTGATAAATCAAATTAAATTTTCGAAAAATCTTCTTTTCCAAAACTACTGGACCAATTTTAACCAAACTTCACACAAATCTTCCTTGCATGAATCTCCACTAAATTCGTCAAAAAAAAATCTGTGTAGAACTTAAATTTTAATAAATTTAATTAAATTTAATTTTCGAAAAATTGTTAAACAATCTTCTTCTCCAAAACTGCAGGACCAATTTCAACCAAACTACACAGGAATCTTCCTTGCATGAATCTTTTCCAAATTCCTTCACGATCGGATGAAAAGCTTGGCCGCTGTGGGCTAGGCTTATTTTTCGCTATATGAAACATAGTGTAATTTTAAGAAAATTTCAAAAACATTTCTGCTCCTTAATCATTTATTGGATTTCATTCTGGCATAGCATGAATCTTCTTTGGATAGACCTCTATTGTATTCCTTGAAGAATTTCGTAGTCTAAATGTCTAAAAGCCAGTGGAGCGATACAGGGCCATCTTGGCCCTCTTGTTCGTGAAAAGGTATACCGGTAATAATTGTGTAGAAGAGCCAGGATCTGGAAACAATTTGGCAGTTATAGCATTGGAGACAAACATATAGATCAGTAGCTATCTTAGTACAGTCTGACCAGGATCAAAGTTACTCTCTTTCAAATGCTACAGGACATGGACAATCTTATAGAGAATAATCTGTATCTTGATCAGATTGCAAATACACATGCTGAACCATGCTGGTTCAGAACAGTAAATATTTTGACTGGTCCACATTGAAAGTTCAGCAAGACAAAATTAATTCTAACTCTTTTAGAACAAGATGTGTTTGTGAAACACCAATGCCCCCAAGAAGGCCAATTTTAAGTTTTTGCCTTAAGTTTTGGACCGACAGCGGACGGACAGAGAGACAACGGTAAAACAATATAAAAATGTGTATCTATCTTAGAAAACCTTGGTCCTCCCTTGAAAGGAGAAAATGCTGATGATCAGCATTTTCTTCTTTTGTCTCAATGTTTTCCCAAGTTTTTTATGAGCATCAAAATAATGCCTTGTTTGGTAAAGGGTTAATAAATGGCCTACACCATCTTCTTATATACATTTTAAATTCTAGAAAATCTGCATCAATGGGCTTACAAAGAAAAGGGCCGAGATGACCCTCCATTGCTCACATGAGAAAACCTTGAGACACTTTACATGCAAACATTGAAACTATTAATGATCTGGTATTTCTGTTTTGATTTGACATGGCAGTGACATTTAAGCAAGAAATGCAAATAGCCTAATATAAATCAAAGATTGATTGACAGGGGTTTAACGCCTCTTTCGGCTGTTAGGTCATATTGCTGGCTTGGAGCACCTAACCATGGATCCCTGTAACTTCTCATACCAGCAATATAACGAAACCCTTACCGAGCCACCAGCTGCAAACCCATATAGGTTAGCCATTATCAAACCATCACTGGGTGACAATTCTATTAGGGTATTAGCAGCGGCCAGAGATAGAACCTGGGATCTCTAAAGTGCAAGTCTGGTGTGCTACTAACTGCGCTATGGTTGCGGCTACATACATCAAAATAACAAGATAACAAGTTGTTTTAGTTTAAATCACTCTGTAAATTTTAGTAAATTAAATAGACAACCGCTAAAAGGCATTAGATGGTCTAAAGGTGTTGCAGGCGCTTTCCAGTCACTCGTACGATCTGATCCAATCGAAAGATCTTTACAAAACTTTCTATCTTTTTTTTGGGATCAAACTGCTCCTGAGATAAATGAAGCAACTACCAATATTACATCCATTCATCAAACCATTAATTTATCTCCAAATAAAACGTTTTGCAATAAGATTAAAGGCCAAACAGCTCAAAAAAAAGAAAAAAATAAAGAAAAAGAAAAAGTGGTTCGATCAAGACTGCCAAAGCTTGTATAGAAATCTGAAGAGTGTTGCTCGAAATTTATCCCATACATGCAATTCCCCTGGTTGTCTTCAACCATTATTATTCACTTCGTAAACAATATAAGTGCCTTATAAGGAAATAACAACGTCAACATAAAGCTCAACTCTCTTATAGATTTGGAAAGTAAAGATTCGAAATCTTTTTGGAAAATAATTAATGATTTCAAGAACAGTGATACTCCAATCAGTGAGCAGTCCTCAAATATCAGTCCTGAAACATGGCACCAATATTTTGAAGGTTTGATGAATGTTAAGGGCATTTCTGAACGACAAATCCCCGATGACATATTGCCCTCTATTGTTACAAATGAGTTTAGTGAACCCATCACGTTAAAGGAAGTTAAAAAGGGTATTAGAAGTCTTAAGAATAACACTAGTGTGGGATATGATTGTATTAGTAATGAAATGCTCAAAAATTCTAGTCCTACTATGGTTCAATGTATATGTAAACTGTTTAATTTGGTATACGATTCAGGATGTTATCCTATTCAGTGGTCTGAAAGTATAATTAAACCATTATTTTAATCTGGTTCTTAGTCTGACCCCTCAAATTATAGGAGTATTTCTATCTCAAGTTGTCTAAGTAAGCTATTTTCAAGGGTTTTATACAATCGCCTAGATACCCACATTACTGAAAATAATATTCTTGTTGACAACCAAATTGGTTTCAGGAAATCTTATAGACCTTCAGAACACATTTACACTTTGAAATCTATGATTGATAAAAGCATTAGAAACAAAACTCATTTATACACTTGTTTTGTGGATCTACGCAAAGCCTTTGATACTGTCTGGCGTGAGGCTTTGTTTTATAAACTATTCAAATATGGGGTACATGGAAAACTGTTAGGCATTTTAAAGGCCATGTACTCTGAAGTTACAACTTCAGGGTGGTATAACTGATCCTTTCTTATCCAATATTGGGGTCAAACAAGGCTGTATATTGAGTCCTCTCCTTTTCAATCTTTTTGTCAATGACATACCTAATCACTTTGATAGTAGTAAGTGTGACCCTATTGCTTTAGGCGATATCTCAGTTAATTGCTTAATGTATGCGGACGATATTGTCCTGCTATCTACATCGAAAGAAGGGCTCCAAAATTGCATCTCAAGCTTACAGTATTATTGCGACTCTTGGAACTTAAAAATCAACATAGACAAACTAAAGTTATTATCTTTTATAAAAGCGGCAAATTATTAAATAATCCCAAATTTTTTATCAATGGAGTCCAGCTAGAAAATGTCCAAGAATATAAATATCTTGGTATTTTGATGAGAGCATCGGGTACATTTACTAATGCAATTCGATATTTAAGTAATAAAGCACTTAAGGTTGTATTCATGATTCGAAGTAGGTTTCAAACAGAATTTATCAATGCTAAACTTTTGTTGAGATTATTTGACACATGTGTAAAACCTATACTATTATATGGCTCCGAATTATGGTCAGTTTTTAACATTAATGTTTCCAAAAACTGCACAGATGCACCTGCCTTTTCTTTAGAAAAACTAGTAGTAGATTCTCGTACCTCGCGCAAGAACATTTGGATGGTAGTGCAGATTCTACATTTATCCATCATATCAGCAGTCTTCTGAAATATATTGGCTTCAAGCATATTTGGGACAATAAGACAACATTATCAGTTTCCAGACTAAAGCACGCTATCAAAAAGACGTTGACTAATAGATTCGAGAAATTTTTCGAAGCAACTATTAATGGATCGTTTCTCGCCGACAATTGCAGCAGCAAATTAAGAACATACTGTAAATTGAAGACGTCTTACTCATTTGAAAATTATTTAGGAATCACAGTGGATAAGACAATACTGTCACAATATTCAAAATTGCGATTATCAAGTCACAGGTTAAATATTGAAATAGGTAGACATACGAGAACGCCTGTTAATCAGCGAACTTGTAATATATGTTCTTCACAGGAAGTTGAAGATGAATTTCATTTTGTCTGTGTCTGCCCAAAATATGCTAATTTGCGAAAAAAGCTTTTCGAAAATATTGCTAATGTTATGGTCAATTTTGACATTCTAAGCTTAGAAGAAAAGTTTTTGATGTTACTTAGCTCTCAACAATCCGATGTTAACTTAGTTGATTATGTCAATAAGTGCTTTGATGCAAGATCCATGAATTAACAGATCCGATTGTTATGAATACATATAATAAATCGACGACTTAAATTAATGTTAAGTATTCTACTCATATGTTAAATAAAGCTGTTAAGATCACAAAATACATTTCCTAGTCAAACTTTCAGTTCAAGGAAAAATAAAACGCCAATTATTAAATCGATTGGTCCCTGTACATTCCTAACTCGCCAAATTGTTACAATACTGTGATGTCACCTATGCGAATGTGAATCCATTTTGCTCACTTCACTGGGGTGGAGAGATTGGATTCTCTTTCGTTGTTGTTTGTATGCCATGTTATATGTTATGTGTTTCTGTCACAATCCTACATGTTGTGGATTATATACAGAATAAAATTTTGAATCTTTGAATCTTTTACATCAAAAAGCTAAAGCTGCTCCCTGTCAAATGAAATCAGTAATAATCGGTAGTGATAAAGGAAAGTTTTTTTGAAATTATTTTACAATAATTGTGATCTACAAAGCAAAAGAAAAACAAGAAAATTGCCTCTCCTATTCACCTTTCACACAATTTTTCTTTATTTTTCATAGCCACTTGGACACTCATTATTATGCCAAAACAGTAAATAATCTCAATCAAATTCTACAATAAATTTTTAACTCGTTCTCCTCTCTATTTGAAAATCTCATGCGTTAGCCCATTCCCAATGGCAAACAGTGCCCCAGTTTTATTAACACCCCAAGACGAAAAAGTTTAGATAAACATGGAGGGAAAAAAAGAAATGCTGACAACTGGCATTTTTCCCTTTTCACTCAATATTATAGAACAGTAAACAGGTTTTCTACATTTGCAACATTTCTTGGTTGTTGTCTTCAACAACTTAGTAATGAAAAAGTCCATACAATTTTGTTATTTGGGAAAGGCTTCATGAGAAAATGCTTTGAAAAGAACATGTTTATCAGTCACCACAATCTTTTTTCAGAGTTTTTCACTGTACAATATTTTACACTTATTAGATAAGAAGGATTAATGACTTTTCAAAATGAGATATTTCACTAAATATTCATCAAACCCTATGTTGTGGGTACTCATTAGAACCCACAACATTGGGTTTGGATTAACTAGAAAGACCTGAAGGTCTTGAGTCGCTCCACAGGCCTGAGCTTCATTTAATATTTAATCCAAATTTTGATTAAAATGTTCAATATCTGTGGTTCTTAGAGCAAGAAGAATGTAAAACTAAATGTTTGCTACTTGGGAAAGGGTTGAAGGAAATTCCAGCTTATGTCCATATTAGCAATGAATATTTTCCTTCTTCCAAACAGATCTAAATTTATTTATCAATTACTCCTTAATATCTAGCTATGTTTCTAACCAGATAATTGCCATTTCGGAAAGGGTTAAATGAAATGGGAGATAATTTCAGTTTAGGATGATACTAGTAATTAAAATCTTCCTTGTGCCAAATAGATCTAAATTTACTTATGAATTGTAGATTTTCTTAAATATACCATATTTCTAATAAATGTTTTGCCATTTGGGAAAGGGTGAAATTCCATTCACTGTTAAGGTCTTTGAATTGACCCAGCCTAAAAATTTGCCATC
This sequence comes from Fragum sueziense, assembly GCA_963680895.1. Lineage (NCBI taxonomy): Eukaryota > Metazoa > Mollusca > Bivalvia > Cardiida > Cardiidae > Fragum > Fragum sueziense. Next base: position 51,551,152 of record OY804596.1, read on the forward strand.
TGCTAATGGGTTAACATTTCACTATGACCCACTCTTCCATTTAGTTAACACATTTGGGGACACACTGTGCCCTCTAAGTGGGGTACGGACAAAACCCCACCAGGACAAAACCCCCTCGGACAAAACCCCCTCGGACAAAACCCCCTCGGACAAAACCCCACCACAAAAATTGGCAAGGCGGAAAAAACCCCACCAGTCTTATATTTTATTCATTTTCAAATCATTCAACAATGAATTATTATTGAAACAAATAAATTTGCACTTGATAAAATTTTGTACTAGTTATGCTTTGATAATTTATTTTCTATTTTTCTCATTTTTGATGTTTAATGAATAAAAATTACAGGAAATAAATAACTCTCACAAAATACTATTATAATGTAGGACTAATGTTATTTTTTCCATGGTATATTATCATTGATTTATTTTTATAATATCCTTAGATTTATGATTTTTATTTATTTATTTTTTTTTATTTTTTTTTGAAGCCTAAAAATTTGTTTTTGTAACACAAAAAAGTATTTATTGCTAAATTATAAATTGATAATGAATGAAGAAGTTATCCCTGAATATCATGAATATGAAATGATTTTTTTTCCCAAAAAAATTTCAATTGAATAATACCTTTGATAAAAATTAATAAGCATGATTCATGGGAATAAACTTTTTTAAAATTAGAAGTGTTACTTTCTTCTGAGGTGTTAAGTCTTCTGATGTCATCTAGTGTCCTGATTATGATAGGTGATAATTGATTTTGTAGATAAGGGAATGTTATTATGCATGCCGAATGACTTATTTAGGTGACAAAAATTTGATGTCAATATAATATTTGGCTTCATCTTATTCCCAGTAACCTCTCCTTTTACCACAATTGTTTCCATTTTTAAAGCAAATTTGCCTTATTTGGATATTTAAATCAACACAGAAAGGAAAATAAGTATGAAAAAACGGTGCTTTTAAAATACAATAAATACACAAATACAATATAGATCTAGATCATTTTTTTTTTGAAATTTCAAATAAATGATTAAATTATAAAGTAATAAAACGTGAAAAATAATCAAAATTCTTATATTTTAAAAATATTTTCTTTACCAAATATTTTTTCTATGTCATAAATTGGTTATACTATATTTTATATACTGGTGGGGTTTTGTCCTGGTGGGGTTTTGTCCTGATGAGGTTTTGTCCTAGTGGGGTTTTGTCCGAGGGGGTTTTGTCCTGGTGGGGTTTTGTCCTACACTCCCTCTAAGTAAACCCTTAAGTGGAAATTCCAGCTTAGGATGATACTGGCAATGTAAACAGATACATAGTCCATTAAATTGCTCAATGAACAATTAAAACTATCTGTAGCTAGTTTAACCCATTTCCACACAAAGACACTTTTTGTCGCCCCTCAAGATAACAAATTTGAAAACATTGTGGAAAATGAAGAAATTGCATGTGACTATCACTTTCTTCATTTTCCACAATGTTAACTTCCCCACGAGACTAAAAATTAACCTAAAATTGTCTGCAAGGTCTTAGAATTTAAACTAGCCTAAAATTTTGCCCTCTGGTATGGGTTAACTTGTATCACATTTTCATGATAGTCACAAACAAAGCTTCAAACAACACAATAATAACCACTCTGTTGTTTAATTAATACCCTTTGGGTGACCCTCTCTGCACTTCCAAATAACCTCTAAGATAAATATACTGCAAGGAGTAACCTTTCCACCCATTTCACACTTTACTCATTACCTGACTGAGTTTATGCCATATAAATGAGCTCTTAACTCAGGCAATGAAATTCCGATCTTACTGAAATATACACTCATGCAAGATCTACCAGTCACCAATATTCTGTCCAAATTTTCTATTGATTGGTCAATATTTGTTGTTGCTAGAGTGATAAAAAGCCAAAACGGACATTTTGATATTCAAGGGCAGATAACTCCAGACTTTCTTGTTCAATCTGAATCATTTTGAGGAATCTGAGAGAGGGTCACCCAAGGATCATTCCTGTAAAGTTTGATTGAAATCCATTTAGTAGTTTCTGAGAAGAAGATTTTTAAAGAAAAAGTTGACGACCGGACGGACTGACGGACGCACGCACGGACGCACACACGACGGACACAACGCCATGACAATAGCCCGCTGGCCTGAAAGGCCAGTGGAGCTAAAAATAAAACATTTAGAACGTCTTCGCACCCTCTGTTACAAGTCAGACCCCATAACTAAGTCAATTTTTTCCTCCACTCTTTTACAACCCGTCGTTGAGTACAACTGTATATCACCAGGATAATACGCAAGTTGATCCAACACTTCCTGGACTTTGGCGTCCGACACGGTCTCGTCGGGTTTGTAGTAGCCTCGTGTCACCATCCTACGTTTTATACACTGCTTTATATGACTACGTTCTAATGGCAGAAATGGGATGTAGGCTGTTATAAGGTCACTTATAATGAGTTCACTGTGCTTAAAACCTTGTCCTGCAAACAGAGCATTAATTGAAAGAGGTTTAAAGGGCGACGGTAACAGATGGTCTAATTGCAAAAAATGAAATTTTTTGAAAAAATATGCAAAACTTTTGTGTTGACAACCTCGGGATGGTTAATAATATGCGATTCAGACAGATAATGAGCCGAAATTACAAGACAGATAGCTGAATTTAGGGAGAATCCAAACCTAAATTCAACCCCATCACTGATGGGGTTAGAATTATTTTGAAATTGTTGCACATGCGCATACAGCGCGGACCATGATTCAAACGAGATTCATACTTGAATTTCAATATGATGTCATCATGTAGGTTGTGACGTCATTTAAGAAAGTCGCATGTCCTACTGTTTTGACCTACTTTCGATATCGCTTCTTGAATTTGGTATCAAATTGCGAAAAAATGAGTCGTTGCTTCAATAGTTTGTCGTAACCTTTTAATCAGGTCATATAAAGCTTAAAAAGTGTACATTTCGTTTGTATTTGACAATTTTTGGGTCCAAATCTGGGAAATAGTAGCTTTAACACCACTTTCCACAGCATTGGTTTAAATTACAGTGGCTGGAACACCGACACCTAAGCATGGATTCATGAAACTTCTCTCACTAGTACTACCACAACATCCAATCCACTGTGAATAACCGTAGAGTGAGCCAAACCGGAAGTACATCCGACTGTACGCACAAATATCACTAGTTCACCTCAAATAACTCAACAGCCTTTTTTTTCGTATCGAGGTAACGTTTAATCTATTTATCGCTTTTGAACGCGGTTTGCGATTAGAAAAGGCGAACTAAACATACCTGTCATTTTTGTTCTTCGTTACACCCTGAAACGACGCTTTTGTCTACTAATCAGGATTTAGCGCTCAAAATCACCGAGTTTCATTCCATTTTTGGTAGTGATTGTGACATATTTTTCTCCCGAAAGATATGTTTAGACACACAATACATAGTGTTTTACTGATGGAAAAGTCGTTTAATCTAATATTTTGAAAACCCAATTCTCCGTTTTGCAACGGGAGCTCGGATATTTGAAAAAAATGCCTCCTGAAAACAACCACACTGTTTCCAAGAACTGTACGACTAGTTTCCAAAATGTTTTTCGTTTTTATTTATCGCTTTTGAATGCGGTTTGCGATTATAAAAGGCGAACTGAACATACCTGTCATTTTTGTTCTTCGTTACACCCTGAAACGAGGCTTTTGTCTACTAATCAGGATTTAGCGCTCAAAATCACCGAGTTTCATTCCATTTTGGTAGTGATTGTGACATATTTTTCTCCCGAAAGGTATGTTTAGACACACAATACATAGTGTTTTACTGATGGAAAAGTCGTTTAATCTAATATTTTGAAAACCCAATTCTCCGTTTTGCAACGGGAGCTCGGATATTTGAAAAAAATGCCTCCTGAAAACAACCACACTGTTTCCAAGAACTGTACGACTAGTTTCCAAAATGTTTTTCGTTTTTATTTATCGCTTTTGAATGCGGTTTGCGATTATAAAAGGCGAACTGAACATACCTGTCATTTTTGTTTTTCGTTACACCCTGAAACGACGCTTTTGTCTACTAATCAGGATTTAGCGCTCAAAATCACCGAGTTTCATTCCATTTTGGTAGTGATTGTGACATATTTTTCTCCCGAAAGGTATGTTTAGACACACAATACATAGTGTTTTACTGATGGAAAAGTCGTTTAATCTAATATTTTGAAAACCCAATTCTCCGTTTTGCAACGGGAGCTCGGATATTTGAAAAAAAAATGCCTCCTGAAAACAACCACACTGTTGCCAAGAACTGTACGACTAGTTTTCAAAATGTTTTGGAGCACCTAACCAGTCACCCATTGTTTCTCATACTAGTACTGCTACAACATCATAACCGAGCCTCTAGTTGCTCGCCCACATAGGTTAACGATATCAAACCATTAGAGATAGACATTTTTGTCGGAAAGTACATTTGCCGCGGCCGGGTATCGAACCCGGGACCTTTCGAGTAAGAGGTAGATGCGCTATCAACTGCGCTTTGGTCGCGGCCTACGATCGTTTTTAAGCAAAGTTCAGGCACTTTTGCTTCCATACCAATCCTATTCATTTTGAAAAATGATATCTGTATTAAAATTATGTTAACATACGAATAAAATAAATATGTTGAAACTAAACAAAGTTGAATTTTGGGTTTATCAAATTCTTACAAAAATATATAGAAATGACACTCATTTTGTCGACATCGGATAAGTCTATTTTTTGCTTAACCCTTTTCCAAACAAGACCTGTTTTTTACGTCCCTGGTAGAATGGACATGCATGGGAAAACATTGAAGCAAAAGAAGAAAACGCTGATAACCAGCATTTTCTTCTTTTGCCTCAATATTTTCTAAGCTTAATTTTACACAAATCCAATCTTTATCAACATCCATTTTGTCGTCTGCAGCAGCTTTTGAATCAGACAACCCCAAAAATGTGTTGTTTGGTAATGGGTTAAAAGTATTTATTTTACATCGATTGGGAAACAAGTTCTTAAAGCTTAGATTGGTCTTTCTCGATTCTGCTTCCTGGTAACTGCAACAGTACATGCGCCGAATTTGTTGGCCGATGAAAAGCACAAGAATTACCTTCCCTACGAAGGAATCAAACTTGGAACCTCTTGGTCGCAATGCCAACACTCAACCTCTCATTCACGGACACGATATTTTAAACATGTCGCTATGCCAGAGCGAAACTATTGTACCCCCAATCCCAAATTTTATAGGAGAGGGAAAACAGCTTAATTCTCTTAATGTTAAATCACAACTTGGATAACACGCGTGACTTTCGGGAAGCGTTCACATTGTTTTATTTCGCAGCTTATACTCTATGGATTTAGACGAGATAAAGTTCGCCGTATGTGCATTTGAGAGGGCCATTCCAGGTTGTAATTCGACTTTGCCCCGAATCCAGTGGTTTCTTCTAACATTCTAGTGAAAGTTTTTTTTCTGTGCACATGAACGCATTCCACTTTTTGTACCGAAAAATAGGCCTACTAATTTGATTATTTGAAAGAAAATCACTCATATTATTTGACCTAGAGATCTAGTGTCTGACCATTACTCATTTACTTTAAAAATACTCAGAATGCCTGTTTGATACATGTATATTGAGTATATGTAAAAAGCGTCAACTAAGAAAAGGGTTGCTGGTTTACGGAGAAAGAACACATCTTGAAATTATGTATAAGGTTTTTAATTAAATGCCTAACACCCTTTGCCAACATTTCCTACGAAAAAATAAACACAAAACTACAAAACAATTAACTAGAATAACGAAATCCAGCAAATCAATACATTTCAACGGTGACACTAGTTGTACAGTTTTTTGATGGCAGGTTGTTGACTAGTGATACTGTACACTTGTAGCTATTCGTACAGTCAGTCGGAAGACAGGGGTGTAATTCGTCGCTAAATACTGAGAAGTGTATTATGACTAGGGGAAAGCAGTGACATAGGGCTTCAAGAATAAAGATTGACTTGTCTTTCAGCGGATGTTTCATCGAAATTAATGCACTCAGTAACGATAAATGACATTGGAAGCACAAATTTGATGGACCGGGAAAATGAAAAGTCAATGATTTGCAACCGAAATTACTGTTTGATGGGTAAAGTATACACACTACCACAAAAATCATCACACGGGCTGAACGGCATTTAAGTTTGCTTATCAACATCGAAAACCGCGTTTAGATTCGATTCCTGAGCTTTCATTAATCTCGATATGAAAGCATGACCCTACCTGTTTATCGAGGTGAACTAGTGATATTTGTGCGTACAGTCGGTGGCACTTCCGATTTGGCTCACTGTACAGTTATACACAGTGAATCTGTTACCTAGCTCTTCATCTAAAACAGATGATTGATTCACAATTCATTCGTTGGTGACCGACAAATGACTTGTCCAAGGTCAAGCTCGGGTTCATACATGTCTCCAATCACATTAATTTTGTCATACTGATTCCTGAATGTCAATATTCCTTCTTTTAGACAAAGATCAGCATGATTGTACAGGCTTTGTGATCTTAATCTCGTAACACAACATGCTTATGTTAAACTCTTTCCCAAACAAGACCTGGTTTTGATGCCTATAATGGAACAAGCATTGTCTGCGGACAATAAAGCTCATCCTTATGAGAGCTTGTCACAAAGAAAAGTCATTTTCTAGGTCAAGGTAAAAGGTCATGGTCCAAAATGTAAATCCTTGGCAGGAGGTATCAATGTATATAAGATAACGGCCAAGTTAAAGGTTTTGAAAAGTAGGTCAAACTTCAAGGTCATGGTCAAATATGAACGGTGTTGGTAGGAGGTGTCCATGTGTGAAATATCAAGGCTGTATGTGTAATAGGATATAAGATATAGGTCATGTTAAAGTTTTTTAAAAGTAGGTCAAAATCCAAGGTCAAGGTCACAAGGTCAAGGGTAATGGTCCCAAATGAAAGGTCTTGGCAGAAGGTATCCATGTGTGAAATATCAAGGCTCTATCAATACTAGTGCATGAGATATAGGCCAGGTTAGAATTTTTCAAAAGTAGGTCAAACTCCAAGGTCAAGGTCATGGTCCCAAATGAAAGGTCTTGTCGAGATGTATCCATGTATGAAATATCAAGGCTTTATATCTAAAAGTGCCTGAGATATAGACCAGGTTAAAGTTTTTCAGGTGAAGACGGGACGGGACGGTACGCGACGCCGACACTAGAGTTGTGACATTAGCTCCCCGGACATAAAGTCCCGGCTCGCTAAAAGGCTTAGGAAAACACCGAGGCAGAAAGAAGAAAATGCTGATAGCCAACATTTTCTCCTGTTGGCTCCATAAAATCTGTGATGTATTGCTGTAATGCTGTTTAAATTCTGCTGTCTGGGAATGCGTAAAGTATAATTACAGTTTCAAGTACAACAGGGTACAAGAGCTGTCAGAGGCGGATTATGCTCCCGGAATAAGGCATTGTAACAAAGGATGTATGCCATAAATGGAAAAAGTTTCTTAATGATTGCTACTATAGGTTTAGGGATTTTCTAATAGGAAATGTGACCCATCAGGCCAAAAGGGACCATTTTCCTGTGAAATATGAAAGCTAATTCTCTTACTAATCAAAAGTTGTTGATACATGTAACATTAGTTTGTTGCCGAGACACGGAGAGCTAATGTAAAGCTAACAAACATTAAGCCCCCTTTTTCCATGACATATTTTTTTTACGGAAATTTCATATAGTTTTGGTTAAGAGTATTTTATTTGCTACTCAAATATGCAATTTCAGACTTTCTGATTCAATCAGAATTATTTGACAGACAAAGCGGCAGCTATATGCTTTCCCATCGGGGCGCATGATTTTAAATTTCCTTACCATCAGAATTTAAGATGGGTAACTTTATAATATCCTCCATTTCCTTCAATGTTATGGTATCCCTGTCTCGCCCGTCATGCCACTGTTCAATCGTGTAACGTGAAATATCATTGCCCGCAGTGTTACTGTTGAAAGGATCACAATTGTTAATTGTTTATTACAATAAAACATCAAATTTTCTGACATACAACATTACATCTAAGTAATCAAACAAAAGTAATTTTATATTTTTTGGTCTGTCTGAGTAAAAACATTGTGGGAAACGAAGAAATTGCTTGTCATAATCCATTTCTTTATTTTCCAAAATGCTTTGCAAAGTCTATAATTATCTCGTGTGGATTCAAAAGGCATCATTAGATAAAGAAATGGGTAAAGCAAAATCTTTAGCATACAATGACTTATAAACTGAATCACTTAATTGTTTTTAGCTCCACTGGCCTTTAGGCCACCAGGCTATTGTCATGGCGTTGTGTCCGTCGTGCGTATGTCTGTGCATCCCTCTGTGCGTTAGTCTGTCTGTCAGTAAAATTTTTCTTCAAAAATCTTCTTCTCAAAAGTTACTGGATGCATTTCAACCAAACTACACAGGAATGATCCTTCGGTGACCCTTTCTCAGATTCCTCGAACTAATATTAATTGAAACAGAAAACCCTGAGTCATCTGCCCCTGATTGTAAAAAATAGCTGTTTTTGACTGATTTCACTCTTACAACTACAAGTACAGGGATTTTGTTACCTGCGAGTCCCGATTCCCTGACTCACATTTTTTTCTCAGGATTCATTGCAAAATATTTAGTGAGTCCAAGAATGCTAACATTTTCAATGTGTAATCGACGTTGTCTTTCAAAGGCTTCTATGGTTTAATATTGGACTCTTTGTTTCAGGAACCAGAGGGTCCCAGGACTCTCCCGTATAAAATTGTAACAAAATCAGTGCAAGTATTGATCAACCAAGTCAAAATTTTGACAGAACATTGGTCACTACCAGATCTTTCTTCAGTGCAATTTTCAGTTTGATCAGAATCTTGGATCAAGAATAATATTATTATGTGTCCTTGAATTAGACGAAAAAGCCATTTTCCTGCCATTTTCGACTTTGTTTTCACTCTAACAACCATAAATACTAACCAATCGGGACAAAATTTGTACAATATCTTGTTAACTATAAAGGCTTCAATGTACCTAATTTTCAGGTTGATCGCAATCTTAGATTCCGAGTTATGTGCCCTTGAATTCTACAAAATTCCAGTTTTCAGTCATTTACTGTCTTTTTGCTTTGTCCAAATTGATGTTTTTTTGTTTTGTATTGTTTTTTTAGTTATTGAACAATCTAGTTTTTTTTACTTTTGTTCTGATCTTAGAATCACGGTATAAGATATGTTATTGGGTACAATTCAACAAGACCATTTTTACTCTGAGTAGTCATTTGCAAGAAGGGCAAGGGAGACTACTCCATTACAACTAGATTTGTCAGATTTAAAAGTACCTCAAAATCTTACAATACGAGGGTTGTTTGATAAATTCGCGGAACTATTCTGTAATTCAAATTCGTGGTTGAATATCAGAATTAAATCTGTTTCTTGATAAATCTTAACTATTCGTTATTAAGTGTGCAAAATATCAAAATGATACGTTCGCAAATAATTTCTACAGAAACAATTAAGTAAGGCCATGTCTTGCAGGTTGCCTTCGGCCAGAGCGTCACGTAACGTCACACCGCCGTTATTGACGTCAGGTCTGTGAAGATGATAATTTTAAAAAAGCGACCCGTTGTGTATTTCAATAATGTCTCCAACGACACCTTTGAAGTTCCTGTTTATGTGTTTGAATAATTGAATCTTTCCTTAACCCAATCACTGATGAATGACATGATAAACTAGCTATAGATTTTCTTTGGTTCGTCGGAAGTTTCGATATGCTGGCCAAATAACTATGATATTAGACCACCAGGTCATCAGATGACGTCAGTTTTCTTCGACGATTTGCTGAAGACATGATCTTGAAAACACTGTTTACATGTCAACTTTTGAAATATAAATGGAAAATTTTCAGAAAATGACTAAACAATGTCAAACAAACGCAAGCTAAATTTCCATGGTTCTAGCGTACATTGTTATGGTGCTCAGGCACGATTTTCATGAACAAAATTATCTTAAAACTGACCAAAGGCAACGTCGCGTTTATCGGTTGCTATGGAGACCGAAAAAAGAGCATTAGAGTGGGCAAATGTTATTGCCGTCTTACTCCCAAATGCATGACATGGTTTTCTATAGTAGCATGTAATCTCATTATTTTTGAACACGAAATAAAAAAATGAGAAACAAATTCCGCGAATTTATCAAACAACCCTCGTAGATGTCACCTAAGTCGATTATCATCTATCTTGTTTGGGCATTCTGGCTAATTACTTTAAAGATGGCAGCGCACATAAAATGCATAGGCCTACACGTGGTGCATACTGCCACGCCGCACATTTACTTCATACACTTGCTTCAAGTAAAACTAGAAAGACCTGAAGGGCTTGAGTCGCTCCACAGGCCTGAGCTTCATTTAATATTTAATCCAAATTTTGATTAGAATGTTCAATACCTGTCGTTCTTAGAGCAAGAAGAATGTAAAACTAAATGTTTGCTACTTGGGAAGGAAAGGGTTGAAGGAAATTCCAGTTTAAGTCCATATTAACAATGAATATTTTCCTTCTTCCAAACAGATCTAAATTTGTTTATCAATTACTCCTTAATATCCTACGTTTCTAACCAGATAATTGCCATTTCGGAAAGGGTTAAATGAAATGGGAGATAATTCCAGTTTAGGATGATACTAGTTATGATTTTATTTTATTGGGGTTTTACGCCGTTTTCAACTTCTATGGTCATATCGCGGCGGCTGGAGCACCTAATGTGGGTTCCTGGTATTTTTCGCACCAGTACAACCACAATATCCAAACCGAGCCTCCAGCTGCTCTCTCACATAGATGATTCACACCCATTGGTGACAGACAAATAACTTTTGTCAAATGTCAGAATGGATACTGGCCGAGCCGGGGTTCGAACTCGAGACCCCTGGATTGACAGACTCCGACGTAACCGACTGAGCTATCCGGGCTCGGCGACACTAGTAATGAAAATCTTCCTTGTGCCAAATAGATCTAAATTTACTTATGAACTGTAGATCTTCCTAAATATACCATATTTCTAATAAATGTTTTGCCATTTGGGAAAGGGTGAAATTCCATTCACTGTTAAGGTCTTCGAATTTACCCAGCCTAAAAATTTGCCATCTGCTAATGGGTTAACACTTCACTATGACCCACTCTTTTATTTAGTTAACACATTTGGGGACACACAGTGTGCACTTCTAAGTACACCCTTAACTCATTACCACACAGTGACTCTAAAACAAGAAGAAAGTAAAGGAAAGAGTGGAAATTCCAGCTTAGGATGATGCTGGCAATGTAAACAGATACATAGTCCATAAAATTGCTCAGTGAAGAATTGAAACTATTTGTAGCTAGTTTAACCCATTTCCACACAAAGATACTTTGAAAACATTGCCGAAAATGAAGAATTTGCATGTGACTATCACTTTCTTCATTTTCCACAATGTTAACTTCCCCAAGAGACCAAAAATTAACCTAAAATTGTTGTCTGCAAGGTCTTAGAATTTGGACTAGCCTAAAATTTTGCCCTCTGGTAATGGCTTAACTTGTATCACATTTTCATGATAGTCACAAACAAAGCTTCAAACAACACAATACTAACCACTGTTGTTTTAAAATACCCTTTGGTGACCCTCTCTGCACTTCCAAATACACCCCTTAATAACCTCTAAGCAGAGCTCCAGATAAGAGGGAGTGATGGCTTTTCAAACTGCAATAATTCTGTTATTGTTCATCAAACTCTATGTTGTGGGTACTCATTTGTATTGTCTCGTTGAGACGTTTCAAATGAGTACCCACAACAGAGAGTTTGGAATTGAAATAATGAAGTTATAATGTCTTCACCCCCACTTATCTGTAGCCCTGTCTAAGAGATAATTATATACTCCAATCAGTAACCCTTCCACCTTTTTCACACTTTACTCATTACCTGGCTGAGTTAATGCCATATAAATGAGCTTTTAACTCAGGCAGTGAAATTCCGATCAAACTGAAATATACACTCATCCAAGATCTACCAGTCACCAACATTCTGTCCAAATTTTCTATTAATTGGTCAATATTTGTTGTTGCTAGGGTGATAAAAAGCCAAAACGGACATTTTGATATTCAAGGGCAGATAACTCCAGACTTTCTTATTCAATCTGAATTATTTCAAAGAATCTGAGAGAGGGTCACCAAAGGATCATTCCTGTGAAGTTTGATTGAAATCCATCCAGTAGTTTCTGAGAAGAAGATTTTAAAGAAAAAGTTGACGACCGGACAGACGGACAGACGCACGCACGCACGACGGACACAACGCCATGACAATAGCCCGCTGGCCTGAAAGGCCAGTGGAGCTAATGAATAATCAGATTTGAATTAATTCTAATATTCGATAAAATTGAGACTAAATGTAAACTTTATTTTGTAGTAAATGTAGTTTTTCTCGCAATTTTCTGCTTGCTAGTTTTTGGCGACAGGATTTCAGAGTTATGCGCACTGCGTAGTGATTAAGCCAAAATAGGATAAAATCAGTCAGTCCGAAAATAAAACAAGAGGACCATGATGGTCCTATATCGCTCACCTGAACCAAAATGATATGAGCAACATTTTTGTTCAGTTCAATTGATATTTATGACTTTAAGACTGAAAACGAACTTATGATCAATAACATTGTGAAAATCAAACTCATCCGAGATGTAACGGTGCCCATCATTGTGTCCAAGTTTTGTCTTGAATGATAAATAATTGTAGATTCTAGAGTATAAACAAGGTAGAAAACCGCCGAAAACGGCATTTTATCAAATTCAAGGGCACATAACTCTCAACTTTCTGATCAGATCCAATTGAACATCCGACTCATCCAAGATCTTATAGTCCCCAACAATGTGTCCAAGATTTGTCTTGATTGGTCAATAATTGTAGATTCTAGAGTGTAAACAAGGTCGAAAACAGCCTAAAACTGCAGTTTTGTCAAATTCAAGGGCACGTAGCTCTCGATTTTCTGATCAGATCAGACTGGAAATCAAACTGAACCGAGATCCTATGGTTCCTAACATTGTGTTCAAGCTTTGTCTTAATTGATTGATAATTGTACATTCTAGAGTGTAAACAAGGTCGAAAACAGCCGAAAATGGCAATTTCGTCAAATTCAAGGGCACGTAACTCTAGACTTTCTGATCAGATCAGACTGAAAATCTTACTCATTCAAGGTCTTATGGTCCCCAACATTATGTCCAAGTTTTGTCTTGATTGATTGATAATTGTAGATTCTAAAGTGTTAATAAGGTCAAAACCAGCCGAATTTGGCAATTTTGTCAAATTCAAGGGCACGTAACTCTGGACTTTCTTATCAGATCAAACTGAAAATCGAACTCATCCAAGATCTTATGGTCCCCAACATTGTGTCCAAGTTTTGTCTTGCTTAATTTATAATTGTAGATTCTAGAGTGAAAACAAGGTCCAAAATAGCCAAAAATGGCAATTTTATCGAATTCAAGGGCACATAACTCTCATCTTTATGATCAGATCATACTGAAAACCAAACTCATCCGAGATCATATGGTCTCCAACATTGTCTCCAAGTTTTCTTTTGATTGATCAATAATTGTAGACGCTAGAGTGTAAACAAAGTCAAAAACCACATTTTTTGACATTCAAGGGCAGATAACTCAGCACATTCTGGTCCGATCTGGCCCATAATCGAACTCATCCGAGACCTTATGACCATACTTGTTTTGACAAAGTTTGATCAAGATTGATTAATATTTGTGGATGCTAGAGCGTAAACACCAAATTGTGGACGGACAGACGGACGGACGGACGGACGGACGGACGGACGACGGACAAAAAGTGATCACAATAGCTCACCTTGAGCACTTTGTGCTCAGGTGAGCTAAAAAAATATAAACTGGAAATTTTAGACTGACGACTAGTCAATGAAAAGTACCTTTGGTATAATCAGAGTACTTATGGTATCCTTAACCCATTACCACACAGTGACTCCTTTTGACTCCTCACAATATATTGGCTTTGGAAAACATTGTGGAAAATGAAGAAATTGCTTGTGACAAGCAATTTCTTCATTTCCCACAATGTTTTCTACCTGAAAAGCTATAAAATTTCAAAATTTCTTCACATTGAAATGTCGTCTGCAACTTCGTTCAAATTGGACTACCCCAAAATGTTGTCATTTGGTAATGGGTTAACTAACAATCTGTCCAAAACTTGTTGTTTATGAAAACTACATACAACTAATATTATTTTCTGTTACCCTCTCATACATGTAATTGTTTCTCAAACTTAAGCATAATTCCAATTTCCACAAATCTATTTTTAGAATAATTAAATCTATTTTTAGAAATACAGAATATTGTTTAGTCAATTAGTAAATTTAGATTTATTTGGCACAAGGATTTTCATTGCTAGTATAATCCTTAGCTGGAATAAGGTTATTTCATCTAAGACCCCCCCCCCCGCACAAAACAGCTTCCGAAAGTCGTCATTGGAGTCTTAAAACGCCGTAGACTGGTTACCGCCCTTGAAATCTACTTCGGATTTAAGGCCGGTAACAGCTAATATCTCCATGGTCAAAATCATGACCGTCAACGAGCGGACGAGCGGCTCTGATTGGTCGAGGGGTTTCATCGGTTGTGTATACTAACCAATCAATGGACGCGGTTTGCCAGGTACTGCCAGTTGTACATAAAAAGTCCGCACTTTGTAACTAAAGACACTCTCATGTTGCCGATCGCGTAACCTCTTCTGTCTTCCTTGTCAATTTCAAAGACACATACCTCTGAATTTAATACTCTGATCAAACTGAAAACCACAGGCATGCAAGATCTTATGGTCAGTAAGATTCTGTTAAAGTTTCGTGTTGATTGGTTAATATTTATGGTTGTTAGAGTAGAAATAAAGTTGAAAATGTAAATTTTATCAATTTCAACAGCACATTACTCATGATGTAAAATTCACATCAAGTTGAAAATTACACCCAAGCAAGATCTGATAATCATAAATATTCTGTATAAATTTTGTCTTGATTGGTCAATATTTATAGTTGCTAGAGTGAAATAAAGTCAAGAAGGCTATTTTTAACATTAAGTGCAGATAACTCTGGACTATTTTCTTCAATCAGAATTATTTGAAGGAATCTGAAAGAGGGTTACATAAGGATCATTCCTTTGAAGTTTGGTTGAAATCCATCCAGTAGGTTTTGCAAAAAAGAAAAAAGAAAAAGTTTACAAAAGGACACACATGCGCACATTGGACACACTGCCATAAAAATGGCCCACTGACCTGATGACCAGTGGAGCTAAAAGTCAAATTTTAAGAAACAGATATGGCTAAGCTGACATCAACCAGATGTGGCATCTGGAAAATGAACATATCAAAGTTAGGTTAAACATTCTAGATCCAGAAAGTTATTATTGAGTGAAAAGCTTTGATCCTAGTTGGTCTGTACTATGCCCACAGACTGACTAGGGTCAATACTTTCCACACTTCCCAGAAGGTCCCTATTAGCGTGACGGGTCACAAATGAACAAGTGCATGTCGTATTGCGATGCAATACAGGACTCACCCACTGGATAACAAAAAGTCATTTCTTATAATGTATCTCCTACCTACTAGATCTATAACTGTATACAAGTCTGAAATTAAAATGAAGTTGCTAGCACTTTAGGTTTTGGACAATATGTCCCGAACAAAAATATAAGGGCAAAAACAACCAGGGGCAATAACCCCAAAAGTGGGCATGGCAGAGTAACGATTCTTGTACATGACACTTCTCCTCAATGAGATCTATAAGTGTACCAAGTTTGAAGTTGCTAGCACATATGGTTTAGGAGATATGGTCCGGACAAAAATGTATGGGGGGTAAAAACAACAAAGGGCAATAACTCAAAAAGTGAGTGGGCGTGGTAGAGTAACGATTCTTATGCATGAAACTTCTCCTCAATGAGATCTATCAATGTACAAAGTTTGAAGTTGCTGGCACTTATGGTTAAGGAAATATGTTCTGGACAAAAATATAGGGGGTAAAAACAACAAAGGGCAATAACTCAAAAAGTGGGCGTGGCTTAGTAACAATTCTTGGGCATAACACTTCTCCTCAATGAGATCTATCAGTGTACAAAGTTTAAAGTTGCTAGTATTTATGGTTTAGGAGATATGTTCCGGACAAAAATGTAAAGATAAAAGCAACAAAGGGCAATAACTCACAAATTGGGCATGGCAGAGTAACTGTTCTTGTACATGATACTTCTCCTCAATCTATAAGTGTACCGAGTTTGAAGTTGCTATCACATATGGTTTAGAAGATATGGCCCGGACAAAAGTGTGATGGACAGACGGACAGACAGATGGACAGACTGACAGACAGATGGACAGACGGACAGAATCGAGCAAACCTATAGTCCCCCAACCGGTAACCGGTTGGGGAGTAATAAATCATACATACCCTAGAAAGAAGAAAGTAGATTGTCTATAATCAACACCTCCGAGATCTTCATAATAATCTAAATATGGTTTGATTGTGTCAATGAGACCCTCTGGCATTTTGTGCATGTCATCAATTATAAACAAGGATCGAGGACACGCCCTCACAGCTGATTCTATACGCTCTCGTAACTTATCCTGTAATGTTATGAAAATAGTTCAACCATTTTGTGCATATTTGTTGTGAGTACTAAATATGAATACCATGTACGTTTCTGTACTAACTCAATAATTTGTCAGCCCCAGCTGTGGAGGGGGATTAGAAATATCCCGGCTGCCCTGTCCTGTAGCAAATGGTAAGACCCCATGCAAAGGACAGTCTGTCTGTTATAAGTGCGGACCCGCTTGTTGGCCGTGAGTGGATACTCGTAAGCCGGAAAAGGGGATCCTGGTCAGTTGAGGGAGGCCCACGGCTCTCCAGCTTCCCAACACGCTGGCTTTGGCCTCGGCTTCGGTGTAAACGGGAGCTTAGATGGGCCCGGTCTAAGCAAACGGCTGGTCGCTTTAGACATGGACTTTTGCTTTATACATATGTCATCTACATACATGTATAACACTGTATTCATAATTTATATTCTTACTGTGATAGACAACAACGATGTCTACACTTTTATACTAGATATATTTTGTCCCTGTCTATATAGGCTCATGGGTTAATTGAGTTTTGCGGATTTTGTGATTTTACTCTGTTTTACATGGAAGAACTTCATTTTGGGGAACTGTCCATGTATTGCTTGGTCAGATCGGAACATTCGTTTGGCTTGAGTATACCATCTGGGTACCCCTGGCATGGGGAGCTGGATTCCCGCTCCATTTCCATGTCCCCTTGTTGGACTCCTTGGTGGGTGGGGGACCGCAGCTGATGAACATCAAAATTTCAAATATGGATTCGAAAACTTTTAAACGGACGCGATCAGAATACGACTCGGACTCAGATAATCGATCATGCAATTTGAACTTTCCCAGGTACCTTTTAATAGAATCGACGGATAAGGAAAAAGCCTTGACGACACTTTCTCCATTTGTTATTAACAAATGCCTTTTGTCCTATGCTGGAGAACCGAAATCGGTCAAAAAGTTGAGATCTGGTGCTCTTCTTGTTGAAGGTGACAAGAAAGCCCATTCTGATAATCTTTTGAAGATCAGAACCTTTTTTGAAATCCCTGTTAAATGCACAGAACATGGTACATTGAACACCTCAAAAGGCCTCATTCGCTGCCCTGATCTACAGGGAGTGTCTGAGGCAGAAATTGTGCATGAACTGGGATCTAAAAATGTTACAGCTGCAAGGAGAATTTGTATCAATAAGAATGGAGCTAAAAAAGAAACGAACACGATCGTCTTGACCTTTAAATCGTCCATACTTCCCAAATCCTTGAAAGTTGGATATTTGAAGGTCAACGTTGAACTGTACATTCCCAACCCGCTTCAGTGCTATGCTTGATTTAAGTTCGGACATCACGAGAAGAACTGCAAAGAGGCATTTGCCAAGTGTCATCGTTGTTGTGAATCACCAGAAACGCATGACTACCTTAATTGTAGCAACACGCCTAAGTGTCACAACTGCGGTGAAGCCCACAAATCCACTTCTCGTGCTTGTTCGCACTGGAAGCGGGAAAAGGAAATAGTTACTGTGAAATGTCGTGAAGGCCTCTCATTTTTGTAGCCAGAAAAATTGTAGACAGTCGCACGAACTTAACTACTTCGTATGCCCAAGCCATCAAAGTCAATTCGAACAAGTCTGACAGTGATTGCGAAAATTGCAAAGGTCTTTTCAGGAAACTGTGTATTCTTTTTCCTGAAACGAAGGAAGAAATTTCGCAACTATTTTCTTTGCAAAAAACTGTCACAACTGCCCCGACTTCTACTCCAGACACGCTCCAACAACAAACCAAAGCTCCTGAACCAAAAACAACAATTGTCACGCCACCAACGCCTGCTCCAGCTGCCAAAAACTTGCCAAAACAAGATTCTAAGTCCGAGTCTAAGACAGCAAGTAATGAATTAGTAAACCAATCTAGCCGTGAATTAATAAAACAAAATCGAAGGCCTACACCTTCGAAACCGGTGATCTCTGATCGCCAACCAAAAGGGTCACAGGACCCTATCAAACAATATAATCGGTTTGAGTGTCTTGAAGAAGACATGATGACCGATGACCATGCATATTCCAGAAAGAATAAGCAAGGTAATAACATTATCAAACTTAAGGTAAGAAGGGCCTAATTAGTAATTAGCACCAAAGAGCCAGCAGTAAAATTTGAAAAGTGCCAGTAATTCCTAAACTGTGTTACATTTCCATTCCAAATACAAACATAAGCATTTTGTACGGTTTAGAATTTTGAATTAATGCATATTTATGGAAATATTTGACAAAAATGTTCAAAATTACCTCCCTTGCATATGAATATAGAGTAAAATGATATTTGTAGATCATTTTTTTCTTGAAGCATAATCTTGAAATCCGGCACGGTGAATCAACTTATTTGAAGTGTATTTACAAGTGTGTGTAATTTGATACATTTCGTATGGCTAGAAAGTGGTGTTTTTAATTAGGCACTTTATACCTTAATAAAAAATGATTATGTTCAGACTTCCGTTACTATGTGGTGTACTTTTAATTATATTATCTATCATGGCGAATACAGTTATCCAATGGAATTGCCGAAGTATTAAAGCAAATTTTCGAAGAACTTAATCTTCTAGTCTCTAAGGAAAAACCAGTAGCAGTTTGTCTACAAGAAACATTTTTGGCCTGTGAAGGCCAATATTAACATACGGTTTTTCTGGGGGTAGGTAGAATTAATAATGGGAAAACATCCAACGCAGTTATTCTTGCGCGATGAAAAGTAGGTCGGAACTGGATTAGATCTATACGACTTCAAGCAGATTTTGTGACCCATGTACATTTCAAAAGAAGTAAGAATATACGTTGAGAGTAGTGAAGTGAAATTGTAAAATATCTACAATCGATTGCAACATATATTTATACGCGTAAATCGGCTTTGTTATAACCCGTTTGGCAATTCGAACAATTTTGAAATTGGCATATCCCCATTTTAAAATTGTAAGTATGATCGAACAATTTTACGATTGGTTGGTCGGGAAGATGAACACTGGACCAGATATATTTTGTTATTGAAACCTGTTATTAAAATATACAGAAAATTAAAAGAATAGCGAGTAGAACGCCTGTTTTCAACATAATTATACTACCAACAACAAATTATAGCATTTGTATGCACATGTTCACTATGTTTTTTTTTTATTAACTTCGTGGTTCCAATTACAAAGGCCAGCTATTTACGACACAAGGTACATTATTATGCTCCCCGAAGGGAGAGCATATAGCCGCCGCTTTGTCCGTCCGTCCGTCCGTCCGAAATGATTTCTCCATAACCCTTGGGCCAAATCAAATGAAACTTACCATGTGAACTCCCTATGACAAAATGCCGATGTACGTTTCCCGGGTTTTGGATTTGAGGCCTCGTCATGGGAAAAGGGGACTTAAGGTAAATGCAGTTTTTCTCTAATTTCTCCTACTCTAATGGTCAGAATTTGATGAAATTTCATATTTGAGTAGCAAATCAGATGCCCTTGACAATAAAGTGCTCTCCATGGCATACATTTATTGTAACAATGCCTTATTCGGGGAGCATTGTCCGTCTCTGACGGCCCTTGTTTTAAGTCTTTTTGGTCAAACTCAACAAATTTCAAATATATTTCACAGACTGGTGCACCTAACAATATCTTCCCACAACCCAAAGATCGATAAAAGCATTACTCTAATTGATTTTAGTACAACTCACAGGCCTTCAGCGCATTCAGCGCTTTGATTAAAAGATACTGACAAGTTTACCCTAAAATATCATTCTTGTTACTTTAAAAACTTTACGGGGAGTGAAAGAGCTTCAGGAGGTGTTGGTATCATTGTAAATAACAACGTCCCACATCGCCCTATACAGCTTGACACTACCTTACAAGCAGTAACGTTAGCTGTTAGTATTTCTCTGAATAAAACTATAACCCTCTGTTCTATTTATCTCCCTCCTAGTTCTCCTGTCGACGGCAGGAAACTAGACCGGCTAATTCAACAATTGCCTAAACCCTTTGTTTTAATGGGAGATTTTAATTCCCACCATACATTATGGGGATGTTTAAATACTGACAACAAGGGTCATATTGTTGAAGACTTTATTTCACGCCATGATCTTTCTCTTTTAAACGACAAATCTTTGACTTATCTTCAATCTACTTCTGGTTCGTATTCATCATTAGATTTAACAGTTTTCAGTCCTCAAGTTTTTCCAGATTTTAACTGGAAAGTTGATGACGACCTGCATGGCAGTGACCATTTTCCGATTCTTACTTCGGAAATTGGGTCATCTGTACAGGAGTGACCACAACGATGGAAACTCCATAAAGCAAATTGGGGCTTGTTCAAAACTGTTTGTGAACAGTCCATTACACCTCAAGCTTTTGAAGATTGTGAGAATCCTGCAGAATTGTTTACATCTCTTTTATATTCATCTGCAGAAAAGGCAATTCCAAGAACGTCTAAAAATCCTAAACATCCAAATAAGCCATGGTTTAATGATGATTGCAAGAAGGCTATATAGCAAAGCAAAAGTCGGTCCTTAGAGAGTTTGATCTAAGACCGACGAAGGAAAATCTTATTAGTCCCCTACCGGCGAAGCCGAAGAGGACTTAAGGTTTGCACTCTGTCCGTCAGTCAGTACATCCGTCTGTCCGTCCGTCCGTCTGTCCGTCAGTCCGGTGAATTAGTTTTCCAGACTTTTTTTCTAAACGGGGGTAGCTATTGAACTGATTTTTGGTATGTAGACCAGCATTGATGAGTTACAGAACAAGTTTTAGTTTCGTTTCGGTCCAGTGATTTTTGAGGAAGATATGGATGCTGGACTTAAAAAATTACTGGGAAATTACAGTTTTCCAGACTTTTTTTTCTTAATGCTGGCAGCTATTGAGCTGATTTTTGGTATGTAGACCCGCATTGATGAGTTACAGAACAAGTTTGAGTTTCGTTCCGGTTCAGTGATTTTTGGGGAAGATATGGATGCTGGACTTAGAAAATTACTGGGAAATTACAATTTTCCAGACTTTTTTTCTCAATGCTGACAGCTATTGAGCTGATTTTTGGTATGTAGACCCGCATTGATGAGTTACAGAACAAATTTGAGTTTCGTTCCGGTCCAGTGATTTTTGAGGAAGATATGGATGATGGACTTAGAAAATTATCGGGAAATTACAGTTTTCCAGACTTTTTTTCTAAACGCTTGTAGGTATTTAGCTGATTTTCGGTATATGAACACATATTGATGAGATACAGAAGGAGTTTGTCTTTCGTTCCGGTCCAGTGATTTTTGGGGAAGATACAGATGCTGGACTTAGAAAATTTCTGGGAAATCACAGTTTTCCAGACTGTTTTTCTTAATGCTTGCAGCTATTGAGCTGATTTTTGGTATGTAGACCCGCACTGATAAGTTACAGAACAAGGTTGAGTTTCGTTCCGGTCCAATGATTTTTGAGGAAGATACGGATGCTGGACTTTGAATTTTTTGGGGCTTCTTTTTCTACACACATATATAAAGCCGGTAGGGGACTTGGTATTGTTTTGCAATACTTCAGAATGCTTGTTAAGTTTAAAGTTGCGCGTGCGAGAGCACGGCGCACTATTAAACGAACATCTTGGAGACAGTATGTTTCTAGATTAAATTCTAGATCGTCTGTCAAAAAGACTTGGGATATGGTACGGAAAATCAGTGGCAAGAACTCTTCACTCAGTGTTGGGCATTTGAATACAGACAATGGCGTTGCTTCATATAAGCCTGAAATTGCAAATGTTTTGGCAGACACCTTTGCAAAGAAATCTTCCTCTTCTAATTATTCTGCTTAATTCCAAAAACACCAAGAACAAAAAGAAAAAGTTAAATTGAATTTTAGATCTAAAAATACACAGCTTTATAACAAAGAGTTTACTATTAAGGAGCTAAAAACAGCCCTTAAGAAATGTCACGATACTGCAGTTGGATGTGATGAGATCCACTATTAGTCCTTGAAGCATTTGCCATACCAGTCCCTTCAATGTTTACTTGATATCTTTAACAGTGTTTGGAAAACGGGAATACTTCCAGCCTCATGGCGGGGAGCTATTGTAATACCAGTACCCAAACCTGGTAAAGATTCTGATAATCCTTCAAATTATCGTCATATAGCCTTAACAAGTTGTGTTTGTAAGACCATGGAAAGAATGGTCAACGACCGTCTTGTATGGTTTCTTGAGAAAAACAAACTTATTACATCGGCCCAAAGTGGCTTTCGGAAGAAAAGAAGCACTCTTGATCATTTAGTTCGCTTCGAAACTTTTATTAGAGAAGCTTTTATCAAGAAAGAACATGTTGTTTCCGTCTTTTTTGATTTAGAGAGTGCATATGATACCACATGGAAGTATGGCATTATGAATGACCTCTATGATTTCGGTATACGAGGTCGCCTTGCTTATTTCATTTCTGCTTTTTTGGATGAACGGCAATTTAGAGTCAGGGTTGGAGATACGCTCTCTGATCCTCATGAACAGGAGATGGGTGTACCCCAGGGCTGTATTCTTTCAGTTACACTTTTTAGTGTTAAAATCAACAATATAATTAAGGCTACTTGCCCTGGTATTGAATATTTCCTTTACGTTGATGACTTTTGTATTTGTTATCGTTCAAAACATATGCATACCATCGAACGACAGTTACAACAGGTTTTAAACAACCTTAGTAAATGGTCGAATGAAAATGGTTTTAATTTTTCTAAAACCAAGACAAAATGTATGTATTTTTGTAAGTCGAGAAAATTCCATCCCGATCCAGAACTTACTTTGGATGGGATCCGAATTGAAGTTGTCCCAGAATTTAAATTTCTGGGTCTTTTATTTGACTCTAAATTATCGTTCATCCTGCACATTGAATATATGAGCAATAAATGTAAGAAAGCTCTAAATCTTTTACGTGTCGTCTCCAGTATGGACTGGGGAGCAGACAAAAAAGTTTTATTGCGCCTTTATAGATCTCTTTTGAGATCTAAATTAGACTATGGTTGTGTTGTTTACGGATCCGCCCGTCAATCTTACTTGCGCAAACTTGATTCTATTCATAATCAAGGTTTACGTATTGCGCTGGGCGCATTTAAAACATCGCCAATTAACAGTCTTTATGCGGAAGTAAATGAGCCTTCCCTGAATTTACGTAGAAAGAAATTATCAATGGATTATTACTTAAAACTTAAATCTAACCCAGATAATCCTACACATGACGCTGTTTTTGAGCCTCTTTATGAAGAGGAATTTAAAAAGAAGGAATCAGATTTACCTCATTTCAGTTTACGTTGTAAGGCATATGTAAATTCTCTAGATTTTGATCTAGATGACGTGGCCGAACATAAAGTTCCAAACGTACCTTTGTGGATGTTAAAAAGTCCCACCTTTATTTATGATCTTGCTTCAACGAAAAAATCGGAAACTGATCCTTTAGTATTTAAAAATAAATTTCTTGAAGTACAGGAAAAGCACATGCTTCATTTGCAAATTTATACAGATGGATCTAAAAGCGAAGAAAAAGTTCTGCTGCCATTTTAGATGGCTTCAAATATCAGTATCGTCTGCCCGATAACTCGTCCATTTTCTCTGCCGAGCTCAAGGCTGTTGACCTTGCGCTCGAGCACATAATTGAAAATGGCTATTTAGTCCGTGAGCCAGACCCCGAAATTTTGACTTTCGGTACCATCTGAGGTGAAAAATGCTATCATGCATTTTTGAGTACCTAAACTATCCTAGTGTTGGAAAATATGTGATAGCATTCTGAAAGCGGTAGCTTTCTATGAAAATTTACCCTTTTTTCAAACCTACCCTTTATTCACTGAATTCAAAACTTGGTAACCAATAAAATTGTCATGACTTTCAAAAAATACAGAAAATTAAATATGGTAAGATATCTTTATCATATGGCTATATATCATAGTGTAGGATATTATCTATTGAATAAAATCATTTTGAGGCCGTTTTTATGGGAAAATGTATTTTTCGTTGCATTAAAATGAATGCTTATCAATTGATAAAAGAAAATCAAATTAATTTTGCTTTTTAATGCCATATTTTCTATCTAAAACTTCCTTCATTGACATTTTTCTAACAATTATAGTAATTGGGTGACACATGTGTTATAGAGAATTATTTTTATAATTTAATTTTGCGCTTTATCGTTCTTGGTGATGGCATAAAGCGAAAACTTGTGAATTACCCCACCCACCACTTAATGCATGGTTTTGGTCAATTTCTCAAATTTTCAAAATATTCCTTCTTTTAAAGACTCTGACAATCTTAGAATCCTACTCTGCTGATGATATGCAACATTCATTTTACAAATAGAACTATCCTGGAGACATACGAGATACTTTAACCCTTATCATTACCCTTAACCCTTACTGTAGTCCGTGAGCCAGACACGGAAATTTTGACTTTTGGTACCAATTCTGAAGTGAAAAACGCTATCATGCATTTTGAGTTCCATATCTATCCTAGTGTTGGAAAATGCGTGATAGCAATCTGAAAGCGGTAACTTTCTATGAAAATTTACCCTTTTTCCAACCTACTTTCTTTTCATATAATTCAAAACTTGGCTACCAATAAAATCAACTCGGCTTTTAAAATGAAGAAGAAAAGAAAATATATGCTGAGGCATCATCCTTATCATATGGATACAAATCATACTGTAGAATAGTCAGCATAGGATAAAACCATTTTCGAACTGGTCTTTCAGAAATATCGTGCGTTTTGCTTAAGAAAAAGCGCTCATCAAATGTTATGATACATTCCAACAACTTTTACATTTTTACTTTAACCTACAACTGCTTTACGTGATCTTAATCTAGAAATATAGTAATATGGTGATACATACTACACAGAGGATTATTTTAGTAAAACTACAGGTATTCTGTCTTTCATCTTTATTGGTGAAGGTATTAAGCAAAATGCAACTTACCCCACCCACCACTGAAAGCATGGGAATGATCTCAGAATTCAACTTTTTATGATATTCCTTATTTTAAAGACCCGGACAATTTAAATTTTCACTCTTGTTATGATAAGCAACATCTTTTTCACAATTAGAGTTTACATGAAGACAGGTGGGGCATTTAACCCTTATTGTTACCCTTAACTCTTAAATTGTTAAAAACGTAAGGTCATTCAACATGCATAGGTTACCATTTAATTCAGTTTGAGTAAAATTGAGCATTACTTTGCAAAAATCATATGGACTTATCCGAAACTAATAAGTATAAATGGATAAAGTTGACTTGTAACATATATTGATTGATGACATTATTCAAAACTACGTGACATAACTTTAATGTTGTTGTTACTAATTATGCTACCCGTAGGGTGAACATAAAGCCGGTGGTTCTTCTGTCCGAAAAGCGATTCTTCCATAAAAACTTGGCAAAAGTTGGACAACGTTTCCTATATGAATAACTGCGATATTGCGCCGATCTTTTTGGCTTCATCATGTAAACGTGTGACTTCTTGGTACTATGTATTTTTAGCAAAATGCATTTGTTCGTTTTGGAAGACATCTTTTCATCAAAATGATAGGCTTCAAAAGCAAATTTAGTTTAACAGAATTTTAAATTCAGCAGCTTTGGCGAAAAACAGATCAGACGCCAGCTTATACATGTATGTATCCAATGTATTATAAAAAAAGAAGTCAAACCTGAAACCTACTACATAACCATTTCACCCTTCAGATATTAAATAAAATTTAGAAAACCTTATCTGATTAAAGTCTAGATCATTATGGAATAATAACAACATTGGACAAGTCGAGCATGCATACAATGGAAAGTGAATCACACCATGGATGCAAAATGTCTTACTCACCAATAAAGGTTGTTTCTCATAATTGTTATCATTTTTAAATGTGGGTAGTACAAACGGGCATGAGCTTAAATAAGAATGCATAAATCAACTAAGCGAAACAAACGGTCAATTCTTATTCGTTGACCAGATAATATGACATTCCTTGTATATAATTGTTTGCATGTTCGACTGCTAAGCATGTAATACACATTGGATTAAAATGATTCGTCCCTAGACTTTTAACAGGGGATCCTGATTAAATCAATCGTGGAAGTAAAGCTCATGGCTAGATCCAGTTCTTTGGCCAAGTTATCATATATGCAGTAGATCAGCAAAACAATGGAGTTTATTCTGTTACACGGACAATCTATATTTGATATCTTTGAATAAACTGTACAACTTTCTGTGTCCAAGGGTTAGAAGCAAATAATACAAACGGTCAGGTTTTTCATCTATCAATCGCTGTGTACCATTTACAAATCTAGCATCTATAGGATAATCATGTGTGGATTCAGACTTTTTCCGGAGGATAGATCTGACTGAATTGGCACGTGAAAAGTTTATAAAAAATAATTTGGGTAAACCTACGTTTAAAAATTCGAGAGAGGATCTCAGTATGATTATGTATTCAATGGCCTTGGCGTGAAAGGGTTCCATTTGCATAGACGGAATACCGTTTCAGACAAGTATTTTCAAGACTCTTCTTCCAGAAGCAGTTCAAGACGGAACTGCGGAACATCGAAAAGCTGAAGGAAAAGTCTGTACAAGCATAGGCCTCTAGATAATGGAGAATTAGAGGTATCTATTGTCGAATCTGCCAACAATGAATACACCAGCAGCTGAACGTTGTGCCGTTTTTTTCAAGTTCTGAACAAAATAAAAACTATCTGGAAAAGCAGTCTTAGAAAGAAGTTTGATTTTATCAATCTTGATATGCAAAGGCAACGAAGATAGCGAGGGAACAAAATAATGTTTCTCCAGTATTCTCTTTAAACTAGGTGTATTTCCTACTATCTGCAATGCTTCGTCATTCTTGGTAAAAGATGTCAAGATGCATGATTGTGGATCATTTGTTTAGAGTCAATAATAGGCGCAGAAGGTTCTTATAATGTAGCGTTTGGTGGAAAACTTGACAACCGATTTCACAAATACACATTTATAGGTCTTTATATGTTTGCGAGGTCAAATTTGATTCGGTTAGAACTTAGTGATCATACAAAGCACAAGTAAAATACACAAACAAGAGCTAAGTATCCTAGAAGAATAAAGAGAATTTGCACCTTACGTACCACAGGGTAGTTTTGACATTCTGGTTGAGCACGGTTTGTCTTATGCAATACTGTTACATCACTGAATTAGAGCAATGTTCCTTTCAAAACCGAATAATAGACCATTCGATTGCATTCCTATTAAACATAGGGGTAACTGTAAATAAGAAACTTAGTGGTGCTACAAATACACTCTAATTGTATTAGGTGTTTAAATATATAAAACGATGACAGAATACGGGAAATCACTCTTAATCAGACAAGACTCACAAAGATCTTAATAAATTTGAAAGGAAAAAGAAATTGTGAATACATTAAAAACTTTACCATGGCATTGATATGTTTTTTTGGGTTTTTTAACAGATGAAAACAATTTGTTGGATATTTCTGCAGCTGTAGAATCTCCTAAAGCTACAAGTATATGTCCTGATCAGCAAAAGTAATATTGAAATTATTGAATAAGAAGTTTTTCAATCTGAAAGACTTCAATTGATCCACGTGCAGAAATTTCTTGATCACATGAAATCCAGTAGAACATTCCTTGATCAGTGACAATGGCAGGTCTTCATCTGGTTGTAACGTGATGACACAATCAACAAATCTAAGAGTGGAAGAAATACTAACACAAAACACACATGGTTCAACATAAGGCGCATAGCAAAACAAACAAAACCTGTCATTGCTCGTCACTACAGATAACATGGTGAACTAGCTGATAGAATTACTGACTATTGTACTGCTAATTAGTAGATTGATGACTTGGAACACTCCATACATTATAATGAACATGTTAATCGAAGTAAGCAGACTGGACATCAGTTGAAAAGTATCAAAATTTGTTGAACAATAATGTAAATTACTAGAGGATTTCCCTATTCTTGTTCGGTAAATGTAAAAATACCCATATATAGTCAAGCTTAACGCAATAGTTATCTTTGTATTTGCCAAAGAAGTATATTTATATAGATTCGTCATAATGAGATGAATTGATTTGTACAGCGCAAACTGGTGCGATCCGAAGGCGCTTACTACACGCGTCAGAGGATAAGCAAGTGCCGGAAACTTTAGTTATCGGTTCGAATGACACATAATTTTATTATGTCTTTGTAATGTCTCAATGAAATCGCTACTACTTGTCTTTACCAAAGGTGTGGACAAAGATCAAGAGTATATTAATTGAAATAGATAGAAATAGTGTGACTTCAATGTTATTAACAAAAACATAAAGCACTAGTTGGGATACATAACTCCCCTCGATTTGACACAGTAAATAAATGTTCTAATACTGTGCTAATAACAGAAAGCAGGGTGGCGGGTGGCTATTTCACATGACCTTTTGGAAACGTACACATAAAAAGCGCTCGCTTCAAAGAAGTTTGCTCTATGTTTAGGCTTACACTCAACGGATTTTGAAGAGATAAATTTCACCATAAGCGCCTTTGATAGCCCTATCGTCAGTTTTATCTCACTTTACAACAAACACCATGTCTTCTTCAAGCATTCAAACGCAAGCATTTTCCGAGCCCAAAAAGGCAGGAAACGCGCACATCTCTTAAAGCCAATGCATCAAAGCTTTGATAGGGTATGATAACACCTTTCATGGGCTTGACAGGAAGTAAGACCTTTCATAGGATCTCGTGGAAAGACTAAATGCGTTAACACGTCAGATTCATTCATCATTAAGTGATACAAATAAAGTTGGTTACCTTATGTACAGTGAACTGCATGTACATGTCGTACATGTAGAAAACATTAAATTGACATTCTTCCCAGACTGCTCGAGGAAACACTGTCTATGAGATAACTGCCATGCTGATATTAAGAGGAAATTGTTTATAGCAAGTACCCAGTGTAGCTGGTAGAGGTTGGAAAAGACAGCTGACCTTTCCACATATATATGAAATAATTTTGACTTTATCTTACCCTTCCCACTCTGTTCTATCCTATTTATGAACATATTTTTTTTTAAAAAAAAAGTTAGAAAATATGTCTGCAGTAGGAATTATAAATATGTAGCATAAATAATGACAAAGAACTGTATCTCGCTTTGGAAATTAAAAAAAAAAAATAGCCTGTCCATTTGGTGCAAATGAATTGGCATTTTGTGCCGCAGAATAAACACAAAGTCTACAAATCACGTGCCGGTATCACCTTAATGTTGCAATTTAGAGCATTTGTGTATCAGAGTGGCAAAACTTCGAAGTTCCTTACCAAGAAGTAAAATCTTATACTCATTTTCACATTATGTAATAAGCGAAGATAACATGGGGATATAGCGGGTGGGGTAAGATAATTGTGCTAATTCTATTAATTTTTACGATAAAATAGTGGAAATTGCTGTTCCAAGAAGATATTTGAAACAACTGAGCATAAAGAGCAAGACTTTCTTCAATATGGGTTCAGTGTTGTTATCAAAGTTAAAAATATACATATATTTATGTATAATTTTCTAATAAACCAGGCGCACCTATAGCTATCTACTCAGATTGTCATAAAATATTAATTTGAAAGTTTTTTATTTTTTGTTTTGTAAATGATACTACAATGACTCTAACTTGTGAGAATTGTCATAAAAAGAAACATGTATAAGATAAAAGAATGTGTTCTAATGTCAACCAAATTTCGAGATTGAATTGTTCATAGTTTCATTGTGTAAATGGTACATATACTAAAAGGGTGAAAAAATATAGAAAGCTACCGATTTCAGAATGCTATCACATATTTTCTTTAAGTGGACATGTCAGGCTACTCAAAAACACCCATGAACCTTTTTCACCTCGGATGGTACCAACCGACCCTCTGGCTCACGGACTAATTGGCGCTACATCATTTTTACAGACTCTTTGTCCTGTATGCAAGCGCTCGAGCACGAAAAAACGGACAACCCTATTATTGTAAAACTTCTTGAGAAGCTTTCTCGCTTATATGCTTCTAATGAAGATACTGATATTGTCTTTTGCTGGCTTTCAAGCCATAGCGGTCTACGTGGCAACGAAGAGGCAGACAAAGCTGCCAAGGAGGCGTTGTCACTAGATATTTTACCTTTTAAAGTTCCTTTTACTGATTTTAAACCACTAATCAATAGTTTTATTAATAATGTATGGCAAAATTGTTGGAGTGACGAATCCAACCTCCGAAATAAATTATTTTCTATAAAACCTGCACTTGGTGAATGGTTGCCAGGTCTTCGATCTGACCGCCGCGAAGAGTTAGTTTTAGCCCGACTGCGAATTGGTCATACACATTTGACCCATTCGCACCTATTGAAGAACGAGGAAGAACCTCAGTGTATTCCTTGTAACAAGGCACTAACTGTTCAGCATCTACTCATTGATTGTGTAGATCTAGCCATCATTAGAAACAGGCACTTTAACGCTGACAGTTTGAAAACATTATTTGAAACTGTAAGGCCTGAATCAATTTTTAACTTTCTTAAAGAGTGCAATCTCTTTAAAAAGATTTAGCTGTGATACTCTATCTGTGATATTTTATATGTTCCATGGATTTTCCGGTCGGGTGGACTCGGACATGGGTGTTCTCTGATCTGGGAGGAGCCCATGTCTATTCGTGCTCACGTCGGATTATTCATGGTACATTGTTATTCTATCTACTGTTTAATATTTTTACCACTTTTTATTTCAGTTATGTTTGATTTATTTATATGATCTGTGGATTTTCCGGTCGGGTGGACTCGGACATGGGTATTCTCTGATCTGGGAGGAGCCCATGTCCTTTCGTGCTCACGTCGGATTATTCATAGTGTGTTGTTATTTTGCTTAGTATTTTATCTGTTTTATAGAATATCGTATTTTTATCATATCCCCGCTTGATGTTTATGTAACTAATACATATCCTTATACATCTTGTAGTGAGGTAACGTGAGTGCGCCCAATTGATATGACCTTGGCAGTCGACGGGCCTTAAAACTCAATTCATTCATTCATTCATTCAATAATTTGTCAACATTTCATAGGCGATTTTTTTGCATCAGATTTACATTGCTTTCAACCATTTTTCACTCATGTCACAAAGGTGAACCTTGTGATTTCTTGAGCATCATCAGTACTAGGTTAGGGCTCCGACAAACTCAGACCGTGGACAATGGACATACCCACATGACCAATGGAGCGAGTGTCATTTCGAAACCACTGATATCTCAAGTAAAGATAATAAGTTCAATGGCTCAACAACCTCTGGGCTCAGAGCTAAGCCACACAAACTATTCCCCTGTCGGTCACCATTTACTACTTCATGAATTCTCTCTGTATGTAACTCTGTACAATGCAATTTTTAAGCTATTCACTTTAACCATACAAGATTACACTATCCAATTATTGGCTGTTAAAGCCATAGCAAATGAAAAATCTGATAAGAAATTTCAACGTAATAATCGACGAAAAATTGACTTTCAAGCAACACATTTCAACAAAAATCAACACTGCAAAAAGAAATCTAGGAATAATCAACAGATCCTTTTATTACATGGACAAAATCATATTCCTACATTTATATAAATCCATGGTTAGACCACATTTAGAATACACAAGTCCTGTCTGGTCTCCATATCTAAAGAAACACTGTGTCAGAATAGAAAATGTACAACAAAGAGCAACAAAACTACTAAAAATATTAGTCATCTTCCATACAACGAGCAACTAAAACAACTCGGCATCCCATCCCTAGAATACGGAAGAACAAGAGCTGATATGATGCAAGTCTATAAAATAGCTAACAATTTTGAGAAAACATCAAATCCCAACCTTCATCATCATCATCATCATCGTCGTCATCATCATCATCATCATCATCATCATCATAGTCATCATCATCATTTCCTTAAAAGAAAGCTTCAAGTAGCACAAAACAAAGCCATTAGGTTTATAAAACAGCTGGGGCCTAGGGAAAGGATTACAAATACAATGTTGGCAGGACTGAATTTAAGTTGAATCATGTATATAAAATAGTAAACAATAAATGTTCCTCATATATATATATGAAAGACAGTTTTGTTAGTATTAAGGAATCTCACATGCATCACACAAGAGCTAGTGAACATTATTTTATTATTCCAAATTGCCAGGGCTCTAATTCAATTACATTCTATTATAGTGCTATAAAAGACTGGGATAGTTTGCCTGATAGTCTAAAAAGTATGAAGGACAACACAAAATTCAGATTTGAAATTATAAAGCTTTTACAATCACAAACTATGTCTGAGGATAAAGTTTTTCTAAAATATCTAGTCTATTTCAATGCTGATGTAGAACTAAATGCAGAATCTGTGATTTTTTTGTTGTTGTTGTTTGTAATGTGATATATAATATATGCTGTGATATATTAGCCTAAGTTATGTGATAATATGTACTCGTTGAAGTTTAACATATTTGATGTAACGTCAAAAGTTGCGGACCAAGCCAAAATTGGCTATGCACTTCTGTTTAAAACCGCATATTTCTTATTTTTATTGAGAAACACACATGTATTTGGTATCATATAAAAGATATTGAATTGTAATTTATTAATATATGTCGAATTTCAACATTGTTTGAATACAGACAATTTGATAAACAAAATAAATAAACTCTGACGCAGAAAATGACGTCGTCACGTGTAACAGAAATTACCAAACAAACTCGCGAGAATCCCAATAGAATAACAAGAGGGCCAAGATGGCCCTGCATCGCTCACCTGAGAGGACTTTGAAACAAACAGCTTGCAAACTTCAAACTCGCATGATCCACTTTTTACATGACCTAGACATTATCAAGATAAACATTCAGTTTTGGTTCTTAAGGCAAAAAACAAGATGTGACCTTTTGACCTAGTTTTTGATCTAACATTAGCCACTTTCTACATGACCCATTTATCATCAAGAAAAGCAATTCTGAACTATTTTCACAATGATGAATAAAAATTTTGATTTTTTTGGGCAAAAACAAAATTTGACCTAGGTTTTGACCGCCTATGACCCACATTATACATGCCCCAGATATTGTGAAAATAAACATTCTGAAGAATTTTCACATTGATAAAGTAAATATTTTGGTTCTTAGAGCAAAAGCAACATTTGACCTAGTTTTAGACCTCCCATGACCCACTTTTCACATCACCAAGATATCATCAGGATAAACATTCTGAAAATTTTCACAATGATAAAGTAAATATTTTTGGTTCTTAGAGCAAAATCAAAATTTGACCTAGTGACCTAGTTTTTGACTTCACATGGCCCCCTTTTAACATTGACCAGATATCATCAAGATAAATATTCAGAAGAATTTTCACAACGATAAAGTAAATATTTTGGTTCCTAGAGCAAAAACAAGATTTGACCTAGTGACCTACTTTTAGACCTCGCATGACCGACTTTTCACATCACCAAGATATCATCAGGATAAACATTCTGAACAATTTTCACATTGATAAAGTAAATATATTGGTTTTTAGAGCAAAATCAAAATTTGACCTGATGACCTAGTTTTTAACCTCGAATGACCTGCTATTCATATCACCATGATAAACATTCTGAATTTTCACAATGATTGAGTAAGTATTTTGGTTCTTAGAGGAAAAACAAAATTTGACCTAGTGACCTAGTTTCTGACCTCACATGACCCACTCTTAAAATGACCCAGATTTTGTCAAGGTAAACATTCTGAACAATTTTCACAATGATAAAGTAAATATTTTGGTTCTTAGAGCATAAACAAAATTTGACCTAGTGACCTAGTTTCTGACCTCACATGACCCACTTTTAAAATGACCTAAATTTCGTCAAGATAAACATTCTGAACAATTTTCACAATGATAAAGTAAACATTTTGGTTCTAAGAGCAAAAACAAAATTTGACCTAGTGACCTAGTTTCTGACCTCGCATGACCCACTTTTCACATCACCAAGATATCATCAGGATAAACATTCTGGAAATTTTCACAATGATATAGTAAATATTTTGGTTCTTAGAGCAAAATCAAAATTTGACCTAGTGACCTAGTTTTTAACCTCGAATGACCTACTATTTATATCACAAAGATATCATCAAGATAAACATTCTGAATTTTCACAATGATTGAGTAAATATTTTGGTTCTTAGAGGGAAAACAAAATTTGACCTAGTGACCTAGTTTCTGACCTCACATGACCCACTTTTAAAATGACTCAGAACTCGTCAAGATAAACATTCTGAACAATTTCACAATGATTGAGTAAATATTTTGGTTCTTTCACAATGTTTAAGTATATATTTCCGTTCTTAAAGCAAACCCAAGATTTGACCCAATGACCTAGTTTTTGACCTTACATGACCCACACTTTGTACATAACCTAGATATCAAGATAAGTATTTAGGATAGTTTTGACAAAGTTTTGGGGCAAAATTGGCATCTCTAGAGCAAAAGGAAGGATCTGTAATATTTGACCTTGTGACATAGTTTTTGACCTTGCATGACCCTCCTTTGATCATGACACAGATATCATAACGATAAACATTTAGAACAATTTTGACAAAGTTTGGACCAAAATTGCCACTTCCAGAGCAATTCACAAGATTTCACAAGATTTGACCTCATGAGCTAGTTAATGACCTGGAATGACCCACTTCTTGACATAGCCTAGATATCATCAAGATAAACATTCAGGGCAATTTTAACAAAGTGTGTGCCAAAATTGGCACTTAAAGGGTAAAAAGATGGATTTTACAATATTTGACCTAGTGACCTAGTTTTTGACCTGGTTTGACCTATTTGTTATCATGACCTAGATATTATCAAGACAAATATTCTGAATAATTTTCACAACGATTGAGCAACAAATGTGGCCCCTAGAGCAAAAAGAAGATTTGACCTAGTGACCTACTTTTTGACCCCATTATGGCGCCGATTCAAATTCTTTGAAGGATTTTGAAAAAGCATGACCCATAGATCATATGTGTGAAATATGATTGAATTCTGCCCAGTACTTTAGGAGAAGAAGATTTTTTTGTGAAAAGCTGACGGATGGACAGATGGACAGATGGACAGATGGACAGACTCCGGACAACAGACCGATCACAATACCTCACCTCGAGCACTATGTGCTCATGTGAGCTAAAAAGTAAGACTTTTTAAAGCGCACAAACTTTGACAAATTACGTCAGTGATGTCACAGAAGATATAGCGTAAATCTTACGGCAGTTGGATGGTGTAAACAAACTATGGAGGAATGGAAAGAAAGAGATAAGAAGCGTCACGCTGTTAAAAAAACGTCATTTTTTCGGTATGTCTAATTTTTAAATCTAATTTATTTTTCCAAGAGCGATTAGAAATCAATATGAAAAAAATTGGGACATACATCTGAGCTCTAGTTTTTGTAGTTAATTTTTTGTCTTGATTGGAGTTGAAGAAAATCATTATTTTATTGTGTTTGTGGCGTCTTAAAAATGTCACATTTCCACTAAAACGGTCCCAAATGCAAGGGTGATTTTTTCATATATAGCTTTTTTTCTAAGAAAATCAAAATATTTTGAATTTGAATTGATTTTCGACATACATCTCGGATAAAATTTGAAAAAATAAATGCATTTGTCAATATCTCTTCAACTAGCGAAGATATAGAGTGTGATGTAGCGTCTTAAAGATGTCACAAAAACGCGTTTTTGACGATTCGACGTCATGTTGATTTTTTCAGTATGTCTAATTTTTAAATCTAATTTATTTTTCCAATTGCGATTAGAAATCAGTATAAAAAATTTTGGGACATACGTCTGAGCTCTAGTTTTTGTAGTTATTTTTTTTTTCTCTTGATTGGGGTTGAAGAAAATCATTATTTTATTGTGTTTGTAACGTCTTAAAAATGTCACATTTTCACTAAAACGGTCCCAAATGCAAGGGTGATTTTTTCATATATAGCTTTTTTTCTAAGAAAATCAAAATATTTTGAATTTGAATTGATTTTCGACATACATCTCGGATAAAATTTGAAAAAATATACATTTGTCAATATCTCTTCAACTAGCGAAGATATAGAGTGTGATGTAGCGTCTTAAAGATGTCACAAAAACGCGTTTTTGACGATTCGACGTCATGTTGATTTTTTCAGTATGTCTAATTTTTAAATCTAATTTATTTTTCCAATAGCGATTAGAAATCAATATAAAAAATTTTGGGACATACGTCTGAGCTCTAGTTTTTGTAGTTAATTTTTTGTCTTGATTGGAGTTGAAGAAAATCATTATTTTATTGTGTTTGTGGCGTCTTAAAAATGTCACATTTCCACTAAAACGGTCCCAAATGCAAGGGTGATTTTTTCATATATAGCTTTTTTTTCCTAAGAAAATCAAAATATTTTGAAATTTGAATTGATTTTCGACATACATCTCGGATAAAATTTGAAAAAATAAATGCATTTGTCAATATCTCTTCAACTAGCGAAGATATAGAGTGTGATGTAGCGTCTTAAAAATGTCACAAAAACGCGTTTTTGACGATTTGACGTCATGTTGATTTTTTCAGTATGTCTAATTTTTAAATCTAATTTATTTTTCCAATAGCGGTTAGAAATCAATATAAAAAATTTTGGGACATACATCTGAGCTCTAGTTTTTGTAGTTAATTTTTTGTCTTGATTGGAGTTGAAGAAAATCATTATTTTATTGTGTTTGTAGCGTCTTAAAAATGTCACATTTTCACTAAAACGGTCCCAAATGCAAGGGTGATTTTTTCATATATAGCTTTTTTTCTAAGAAAATCAAAAAAATTTAAATTTGAATTGATTTCGACATACATCTCGGATAAAATTTGAAAAAATAAATGCATTTGTCAATATCTCTTCAACTAGCGAAGATATAGAGTGTGATGTAGCGTCTTAAAAATGTCACAAAAACGCGTTTTTGACGATTTGACGTCATGTTGATGTTTTCGGTATGTCTAATTTTTAAATCTAATTTATTTTTCCAAGAGCGATTAGAAATCAATATAAAAATATTGGGACATACATCTGAGCTCTAGTTTTTGTAGTTATTTTTTTTTTTCTCTTGATTGGAGTTGAAGAAAATCATTATTTTATTGTGTTTGTGGCGTCTTAAAAATGTCACATTTCCACTAAAACGGTCCCAAATGCAAGGGTGATTTTTTCATGTATAGCTTTTTTTTCTAAGAAAATCAAAATATTTTGAATTTGAATTGATTTTCGACATACATCTCGGATAAAATTTGAAAAAATAAATGCATTTGTCAATATCTCTTCAACTAGCGAAGATATAGAGTGTGATGTAGCGTCTTAAAAATGTCACAAAAACGCGTTTTTGACGATTTGACGTCATGTTGATTTTTTAGGTATGTCTAATTTTTAAATCTAATTTATTTTTCCAATAGCGATTAGAAATCAATATAAAAAAATTGGGACATACATCTGAGCTCTAGTTTTTATAGTTATTTTTTTTTCTCTTGATTGGAGTTGAAGAAAATCATTATTTTATTGTGTTTGTAGCGTCTTAAAAATGTCACATTTTCACTAAAACGGTCCCAAATGCAAGGGTGATTTCTTCATATATAGCTTTTTTTCTAAGAAAATCAAAAAATTTAAATTTGAATTGATTTTCGACATACATCTCGGATAAAATTTGAAAAAATAAATGCATTTGTCAATATCTCTTCAACTAGCGAAGATATAGAGTGTGATGTAGCGTCTTAAAAATGTCACAAAAACGCGTTTTTGACGATTTGACGTCATGTTGATTTGTGAAGAACTATTCATGGCGTTTTACGATTTTTATCGTTGTTTGTTTGACTATCTTGCTATTTGTGGCCTACGCAACTTAAGGTTAAAATTTGAGACCCGTAACAGAAAAAAGAAAGAAAAGCATTGACCAAGGCATAAGAAAACGTTGAGATAATAGAAGACATTTTTTTAAGTAAAGCATTTCATTGATTTCATCTAATATGTTGCAGCATTTAGTCTCGGAGTTTCATTTTTCCTACATATAATGCATTTGTTGTAGACCCCATTTAAAAGAATATTCTATCTTTTGTCTGCTAACGAGTAAACTTGAAGACGATTATTTAGTAAGTATTTTCACATTTTTTTTTTTTATTTTTATTTGTTTATTTGTTTTTATTTTATTTTATTTTATTTTTACATTTGCGCAAGTAGAAATATCTTAATAACAAAAATATGCATAATTGACAAGTTATATTTAGCGTATGAAACGGCTCCATTTCTCCTACAGGTGTAAAATAATTATTCACTTTCAATATTCATTAGACCTTGATTTTTCAATACTTACGAAATAATTCTGTTGTTTATTTATTGATAGTTGAGATTATTAATTTTGTACGGTGCTATTTTCATGTATGCATGTATTGGTATTATTGTGAAAATGTTTTCTTTTGGCCAACATTGAAAATTTGTCATATCTAATGTTTTGGGGAAAGTTATAACTTTCTTTACACCTTCGCGTAACGTTAACGTCGGAAAACGGTCGATATGCGTGTTACAACGTTGGTCCGCAATTTTTGACGTTACATCATTTTAACTTTAACCAATTATTTAGATAATTAATTGGCTATGTAAACTTTGATAATTGTTACACTGTTTTATCCAAATGCCAAAGTCTTGACTGTTCCCATCCCAAAATGGACCCCATTGGAAATAAGCTCTCGAGCTTTTATGGGATATCCATGGGTTAACCCATTACCAAACGACAAAATTTTAGACTGCTCCAAATTCAAAGATGTTGCAGGTGACAATTTGAAGTGAATGGAATTTAAAAGAGATTGGCCATTTTGGATAGAAAACATTGTGGGAAATGAAGAAAATGACGAGACATTAAACCCAGGTCCCATCTCCATATGACCTTAGCTGTTGAGTGGGACGTAAAACTACATTCAATCCAATCCAAAGCCATTATCTTATGAGGAGTCAAAAAGAGTCACTGTGTGGAAATGGCTTAAAAGAACAAAACATGAATACAAAGCAAAGAGTCTACATAACTTGCTCTAATTCAAAATTTTAGTATTTTTCTAGATTTTATAGTTGATATTGTGTGATAATCTTAAAGGGCGACGGTAACAGATGGTCTAATTGCAAAAAATGAATTTTTTTGAAAAAATATGCAAAACTTTTGTGTTGACCACCTCGGGATGGTTAATAATATGCGATTCAGACAGAGAATGAGCCGAAATTACAAGACAGATAGCTGAATTTAGGGAGAATCTAAGCCTAAATTCAACCCCATCACTGATGGGGTTAGAATTATTTTCAAATTGTTGCGCATGCGCATACAGCGTGGACCATGATTCAAACGAGATTCATACTTAAATTTCAATATGACGTCATCATGTATGTTGTGACGTCATTTAAGAAAGTCGCATGTCCTACTGTTTTGACCTACTTTCGACATCGCTTCATGAATTTGGTATCAAATTGCGAAAAAATGAGTCGTTGCTTCAATAGTTTCTCGTAATCATTTAATCAGGTCATTTGTAGCTTAAAAAGTGTACATTTCGTTTGTATTTGACAATTTTTGGATCCAAATCTGGGAAATAGTAGCTTTAACTAGTGCTATATGTCTTTGAACTGAATATTGATCATCAATTTTGTTTTTCCTATTTATTCAACATTTTACATGTTAAGAGTCTTTGTATATGTGTGTGATCTTACAACCCCAATAAAATCTTATCTTATCTATCTTATCAGTTCAGCACATATTAGAACTAGAGGTCATGATCTGAAATTAAAGAAAATAGGTGCTCACTCAGGAAAGAGGAAACAAAGCTTCAGTGTTCGAAAAGTAGACACATGGAATAATTTGACGTACAATGTAGTGAATGTTAATTCTTTCAAAAGTAATCTTAACAGTCCCTGGAAAAACCACCCGTTCAAGTTTAACCCGCACATGCAACCAGTGAAACAACAAACAATGAAGAAAACAACAGGAGGACCAAAAGAAGTCTAAGGCTTACTACTGGTCCGGTCAACAAGTAAGACTTAGTAAGAAATGGCTTTAAAAACATGTGACATTGTTGAATGTTGACTGTTTATCTAAACTAGAACTGTCACAGAATGTGATCTTTTTGTTTTATTTGCAATTTATTTTCTACATGTACAAGGATAGATGGTGTTGACATCATAATATGGCAGCTTTGATTTTGTCCGAATTGCGCATGCGTTTCATTGAAACCACTTTAAAGGCGCGCTTTCCTGCCAAAAACCGTGGAATACTTACCTTCCATGGGCTGGCGAACATCGTTCCCCCCTTGACCCAGCTTCCCATTGACATATGTTGAATAACTTGGCCATAAGCTTCCTTTGCACAAAGGATTTCCTGGGTCACGGGGGGAACATACTTTTATACTAAAAATAGTACTCAAAACAAGAGCTGTCACTGTAAGATGACAATGCCCCCGACACCGCTTTGATTTTAAATTATGGCCAATCTATGTTCAAGGTCAAGGTCATCCAGGGGTCAAGGTCACCAAAGTATGTGCCTACAGAAAGGTAATGTACCAAGGAATGTTGTGGTAAAGTATGAAGCGAATATGTTAAGTAATAAGGAAGTTATGGCCAATGTTAAAGTTTTTGGACGGAATGACGGACAGACGGACGGACGGACATACGGACGGACGGACGGACAAGTCAAATTTATGATGCCTCCCTATCGGGGGCATAAAAATTCTTGCTGATAAAACAATAGAAAACTTAATTCTTGTTAAATGAATACTGGTGGGGTGAGAAAATGTAATTTTAGGGGTAGGTACAGATACCAAGACTTAGAGTTATCTGTACATTTTGAATCGATTTGATTGTACAAAATCATTTTTATACGAAAATTGACTTTTCCATTTGAGCCTTTTAGGGAGATTTCTCGCCTTATCCATAGAGGTCCTTTCAGTCATCAAAATTTATTATGCATGTGTATTGTCTGCAAAAAAAAAAGATATGTACTTATGATAAATGTCATTTGGAAACTACTCATAGCAACAAAATGAGAAATTTTACCTTGTACAAATTAAGTTTTTCTTTATGAGGGAACTCCAATGTAGCTGGGATAAGGTGGACAAATTCACTCTTCATGCCCTTGGTAAACATGGACTCTGCCACAAGTTTACTGACATAATTCTTCCCTGTTCCGGCCCAACCATGGAAGGACAGCACTAGCGCTTTACTTGGGTTGGTTTTGGCATGACCCTTTAGATGCTTTAGTACTGGTCCATTGACGAGATGTTGACCAAAAAGGTTTTGTGTCAGCTTTATCTGTAATTCTGTTGGAAAAGAAGAATGTAGCTCTTAACCCTATCTGAAACCACAAAATCTAGGCTGATCCAAAACCAAAGCCTTAACCCTGACCCAAATGGCAAAAGTTTGGGCTACTCCAATTTGAAATATATTGCAGACAACACAGTGGAAGACTATGCTAGTATTTTTGTAAATTATAGCTCAGAAAATATTGAGGCAAAAGGAGACAAGAGCCGTCATAGACAGATTATGCTCCCCGAATAAGTGTTTGTCACAAAATAAAAACTATCATACTTTAAGCCCCCTTTTCCCATGACAGATCTTTTGTACACATATTATTTATAGGATATGGTCTAGAACATCTCATTTATCACATAAGTACAAAATGTCATTAAATTCTGCCCAATAGATGAAGAGAAGTTAGAGAAAAACTAATTTTTACATTAAGGCCCCTTTTTCCAAGACACAGCCTCAAATTAAGAAACGGAGAAGATCCCTAGGGATAATCCCAGGGAGTTCTCATGAGAAGTTTCATTGACTTTGGTCCAAGGGTTGTTGAGATCTGGCTGTGAACGGACGGACACACGGACAGACAGCGTGGCGACTATAATTATGCTCCCCCGATTTTTTTTCGGGGAGCATAAAAATGCTAGTCACCAGCATTTTATTCTTTTGTTTCTTCTTTGTCTAAAGCCTTTTCTATTGGGCACGCAAAACCAGGCCCCGGTTTCTCGAAAAAACTTAAGTATAAACTCATGCTCAAATCTGAGCACCGTCCTCAAATCGCACGAAATCCACGTGAACTTCAATCGAATACCCTTCAACGTTGGAGAGTATCCCTTTGAAGTTGAGCATATTCTCATGAGAATATACTTAAGTTTTTTCGAGAAACCAGGGCCAGGTCTTGTTTGGGAAAGGGTTGCAGAAGACTAGATTAATCTGTCAGAATGAAAACTCTCTGGGATAGAGCAGACAATACAGAGGAAAAGGGGGAAATGCTGGTACATGTACATGTAATTAATATAGAACTTCTTCAGTAATTTCAAAACCATAAACATGACATTGCAGCAACAAAAGGTGTCAATGTTTGGGAAAGGGATAACCCGGGTTGCAATTAAGAGAGGTAATATTGCATATTTTCAGTGCATTATTTATCTAAATTTGGAATGCTGATATGGGCTGATTGGAATTTGGTTGCAGATTATATTAAACAGACCATTATTCAACAAGGAAAAATAAACTTGTGCAAGTTTTAGTGACATTAATCCTGAACTTGGCACTTTGAAATGTGAAACAGGAAAACAGCAGATTTGCTGGGATTACTTTGTTAGTTTAAACATATATATCTAACATCAATTGGAAAACAAAATCTTATTACTTCTCGATTCTGCTCTCTGGAAACTGTAGATCAACCAGTACCTGAGATGGATCCAGCATTTCTGTGAGGGGGTTCCAACATCCAATATACAAATGGGGGGGGGAGGGGTGGTATCAAATTTTGACTGAATTCCTGCATGAAAATGTGGCAGCACAAAACTCCCAAATCTACCCAAATCTTCCCCAAATTTACCCAAATCTACCCAAATCTAATCTGGTTTTTCCAGATACCAAACTTTTACGAGTATATACTAAGTAATCATGGTTATCTATTCAGTTCTATTTTGTCATTTTATGGTTGAATTATGCCTAG
Source organism: Fragum sueziense (assembly GCA_963680895.1). Taxonomy (NCBI): domain Eukaryota; kingdom Metazoa; phylum Mollusca; class Bivalvia; order Cardiida; family Cardiidae; genus Fragum; species Fragum sueziense. Next base: position 51,594,725 of record OY804596.1, read on the forward strand.
GCGCTTACATTTTTCTAATAAAAAGACCTGATCTTGCCAACCCTAATAAGCAACATATATTGGGAAACACTTTGGGGGGGGGGGGGGGGGGGCACTAAGAAGAAAATGTTGTCAACTAAAAAAAATTGGTCATTGGTCTAAGAAAACTTAGATACATGTTGAATTAAATAATACGATAAAAAATCGTGATGTTAGATCTATATTTTTTTACTCTTAGGTATTTAAGAAGAACATCACTCACCTTACATCACTCATCCTACATCATTCTCACGTAATATGCTACATACAGTATTGCAAGGAGTTTCTCCTCTGTCAATATATCATTACATAGTTTTGGGTCAGATATGGGTTAGATTCGGGAAAGATTTGGGGAAGATTTGGGAATTGTTAATGAGATGGGAGAAATTGATTACAATGATTAATAATTAACGATCTGGAACCATAATAGATACTTTTGAAAATGCAAAAAGTATTGTTATATATTATTTCTATGATATAAGACGGAGGTAAAATGAAACTTAAAACAATTTTTACCGATATGTTCGATTTTTATATATTTTTTTAGTTATTGACCCCATTTTACAAAAAAAGGCGGGAAAAGGGGAAGCACCAACTCCGTGAATCTCATATTTTTTTCCCAGAAGATGTTAATATCTGACATTTTTCAGCTTGTATGCTTCAACAGATATGTATGTAACATAAATAAGCTAAATACAAAACTATGAAAAACAAAATTGAGAAAAAAAAAACACTTGATTATACATAAGGTTTATGATTTTGCGACTGAATTTTTTCCATGTTTAAGAAAAATGAACATTTTTCTTTGATCTGTAATTTTTGTAATATTGACTGGCAGGGTATGAGACCTACACCAAAATTATCTCTAATTTATACTTGTGCAAATAAAACAAGAATGGGAAAAAGTTACCGTTAAATTTTGGTTTTTTATGAATTCAAACTTAGTAGGGGCGCATAAAACAAGGACAAAATTATCCAAAATAGGTCATTCAATTCCATCAAATATTCATTGTAAGGTCAAATGTAACAACACATTATTTTTTATAGTAACTTATATAAATAACTTATTTTTTATCAAATATTCATTGCCAGATTTCCCTGTAGTTACTACATAAACTATTGTTAACAAAACAAGGGCATTATATACATCGGTGGGGAATCATGTGATACTAAATTTCAGAAAATCGTCAATAATTTTGTAAATACTTGACCAATTTGAAATCGGTTTGAAACAGAAAAAAGTGTAAAACGCCCGATATCAGATGGGTGGTAACTCTTTTACAAATCAAGTGATAAAAACGTTATTGACGACCAGATTAAGTTTTGGCTGGTCGTCAATAACTTTCATATCAGCTGATTTTTCAAAGATTACCCTTGGCATTCAGCAAAGTCATTGAGTGTTTCCGCTGTCTCTGCTTAAATTCTTCTTTTCAAATCGGTCATCTATTGACAGAGTTGTTGGAAAATATCGAAAATATTATGTCAGGTGATTCCCCGCAGTGATATAAGATTCGTGGGGTGGAAGAGGGTTGAAATTGGTGTCATGTACTACTGTATAAGAACGCCTTTTTTAATCAAATTAAGCTGATCTTACACGAACATGTATCTTTGATTACCGGGTCTTTACATACCTATAGTCCTTTAATTAACGATATTATGGCACATGTTTACAAAATTTACCCTTGCAAAAAACGCAATAGCAAAGTCATAACTACTGTAAATTTGCATGTGATGGTTCGAATCTTGCAGGTCCCTTAGACCTTCAAGATTTGAACTAAGCCATGCAACGTTGAACTGAAAATTAACAAGAATTACCTTTTGTTTATTACTGTAAAATTTGTAAACATGTGTCATTATATTGTGACTGGACTATAATAAAAAAAAATCAAGGCAGAAGACGCAATATTGATACTATATCAAATCCTGGTCTTAAGCATTTATTCGTCTTGAATCAATCAAATGTATTGGTGCATACATAACCCATTCCCCCCCCCCCCCCCAAAAAAAAAAAAAAAAAAAACACAAACAAAAACAAAAACAAAAAAAAACTGTACCAGTCCAAAAGAACAGAAAAAACTGAGGAAAAGGGACATATTGATGATAACACATTGATGATAATCAGCAACCTCTTCTTTTCTCTCAATGTTTTCTCAAATTATTTCTACAATGGACGTCAAAACCATACTTGTTAAGAGAAGGATATATCAGTGCTTTGCTCTTTATAACCAAATCAGTAAATTCATAACAATTGTAGGCCTATTGAAACAGTTATTTCTACATTTCTCTTAGTGTTTTTCTGTTATTTCTACCAGTGATCTGGGCCCCGTTTTATCAACGAAATTACGCACATTATTTTCGTAGATATTCAACGGAAGTTCAATTTTTTTGCGTAAGTGCGTTTTACAAAACATGTTCGCAGCTAAGATTAAAATTTCCTAAGTTTTTTTTCCATAACTTTACGATCAAAAATAGTTGACGTAAATCTGTTCGTCACCACTGTCGATGCCTAAATTTACCGTTTAAAGCCTTGATAACCCTAAAATTATTGAAAATATCAAAATATCTATGACAGGAAATGTTGTAATTGAACAAACCACGGAAAATTCATGTGAATAGCAATGGATTTTGTGCTAACAATACACTGGGTTAAAAGTTATGTTTTGATAAACCGTCAGTGTTGTCATAAAATATCGTAACTACGGCCTGATTTAAGCCGTAGCCACGAGATTTCAGAACAGCTCCAACGAATTACTATTGTATGTCCGAAATAACGTCACGATTAACTGGATAAAATCGTTCCCTATTTCGTTGTACTTTCACTTTCTTTTTTGTTGCTATTTATAGAATACAATATGAAAAAGTATTTTTTATGTTTTTCCTATTCTAATGGAATGAATGTACGTTTAATATACGTTTAATCGCCAGAGTGTTCAGAACGATAATATTTAAGCATTTTTCATGCTACTAACAACGAGAAATACGAGAATTATCTCTATCTATGCAGAAAAATACACTTTAAATAGCTTACACGGCCGATATATATTAATATTTACGAGAAAATAAACCGAGGTGAGAACAAAGTCGAATCTTTCCGAAGTGCGTTTCACGGAAATAACCGAGTGCCGTAAATACCCGATCATCGGCGATAATAACCGAAATCCATTATGGTTCCAGATCGTTAATTCCACCCTTTCTCAAACAAGATCTTCTTTTGATATCCCTTGGGGAAATGTTGACAGAAAAAAATGTTGATTTTTTCCATCTGCTTCCAGTACATATTCTTACTACATTTCACATAAATCCTCAATAATTCGAAACCCATTATGTCCCTGGAGTAGCTTTCGAATTGGAGCAGTCTAGCCTAAATCTGGGAAAGGGTTAAATAAATGATTTTTAGCTTAGATAATTGTAATTTATACTATAAATCATAATGCTTACATTGGGAATGAATTAGTTAAATGTTAGAATGTCTTTCGCACATCGTGAAATACTTTATTAACCCATTAATATACAACATTTTTAATTACAAGTCTACCCAACATTTTATCCACATAAAAACAAATTTCAGAAAGAGAGAACTTTAAGATTCATTTCTGGAGTATAAACATCGGAAATAATAAGAACAAGATATATCTAAATAAAGAAAAAAATGTGGATTCTAAATAAGGATTTATTTGCAGCTATTATCAATTAGTTTCTTTCTATCTTTTTCTTTTTTAAAGAAAGTAATAAAAAGACATCAAAACAGCAACAGAAAAAAAGAACAAAGAAACAAAAACCCTTCACAACTAACAAGAATGAAAAGAAACAAACAATTAGCTATGAATCATAGCCTATGATGCTCGATTTTTCTATACATGTATATTCTACATAAAGGACTTTACAGACCACTGAACTTGAAGATGGATACCTGTAAAATTATTTGGAATCCACCTGTCTGTGCAACATTCACGAACCCTGCATCTGAGTCCGATTGCTGAGCGCAATCCTGCAAGTGCTGCAGCTCCGAATGTAGTAAATGGTTCGGAATTGACTTCTGCGACAAGAATAATCAATATCACCAGTATTAATCGCAAATTCCTCATTCTCGAACGCCTAGAGACGTTTTTCGAAAATGAAAGTTAAAACCGAAAGTACAAATATTGGAAATTCCAATCTGGTTCCCTGCTCTTATAGAAACGCCCCTGGATTTAGGTACGGTAATAGCTAATCTCTTAATCATAAACATGACCGTCAACGAGCGGCTCTGATTGATTTTTTTCTGTACTGATACTTAAATATATGAGAAGTAAAAAAATGACTTAAAAACTATAGGTCACCAAGCGAATTAAAAAGTTATTGGAGTTAAGGGAGACTACTCGTGTCCAAAATTGCAAAAATGAGGTGTCACTTAAAAACCCACAAAAAAGGTGTTCGAAATGACTAGGATTACATAAATAAGTCTTTATTGTGTCCAGGGCAAAGTCTACTTATTGATAAAGAATTTTCTCAGAAATAGATAACAAAAAGTAGTAATAAATGGTGCTGAATCTACCCTACTAAGTGTTACAAGCGGAGTGCCACAGGGGAGTGTCCTGGGACCAACTTTATTTTTAATCTTTATTAATGACCTACCCGAAATTATAACTTGCTCCACAAAGTTGTTTGCTGATGATACTAAGTTATATCGCTCCTTATCAGAAGCATCAGATGAGAATATCTTACAAGATAACATTTTTAATGCATGTCAGTGGACTAATCAGTGGGAAATGGTCTTTAATGTCAAAAATGTAAATCACTACATATTGGCAATAGTGAGGCAACGGAGTATTTCATGAAAGATAGTAAAGGTGATATATCCAAAGTAGAAAACATTAAGGAAGAAAAAGACTTAGGTGTAATTTTTGATGAAAAACTTAATTTCCAAAAACACATTACCACTAAAATAAATCTAGCAAATAGAAACCTTGCAATTATTAATAAGACATTCAAGTTTATGAATAAAGAAATGTTTCTACATCTTTACAAGTCTATCGTTAGGCCCCATTTAGAATATGCCTCTGTAGTGTGGGTTCCTAAGTATAAAAAAAATGCAATTGAAATTGAAAATGTTCAAAGAAGGGCCACACGTATGATCAAATCCCTGAAAGGTTATAACTATAGTGAAAGATTAAACATGTTAGGATTACCTAGCCTTGAGTATAGACGACATAGGGCTGATTTGATACAAGTCTATAAAATTTTGAATAAGATAGACATAACAAATAACAATCTGTTAAATTTAAGGGAAAATACAACTACACGTGGAAATAGTCAAAAATTATACAAACACCATAGTAGAACTGAAAACAGAAAATTGTTCTTTGGAAATAGAGTAGTAAACTTATGGCATAGTCTTCCAAATAATGTGGTTCAGGCCAGAACATTAAATAAGTTTAAGGCTGGGTTAAATAAATCATGGAAAAATCCATGTAAATTCAGACCGGTCTGCTACAGATGAAAATAGGTAGTAATGTGACTTGAAATTAGGGAAACTAGGAAATGTAATGTATATAGGATGTTTTTTTAATAAAGTTTTTTAATATCGAAGAGGAGATGAGCTGTATCAGTGTTTAGGAATTTGAGGCAAGCCCTTAATTTCTAAAATGGTTTTAAAAGTTTTCTTACATAATTTTGTCATTTGCACTTTGATTGGGCAAAAATTGTAAATAATCAGTCTAAGTTCAAAAGTGAAAATAAATGTTACGTATGTGTGTGACCATGGTGTAAAGTTGTGTAAAAAGTGTAGTGATCTGTGACAAAAGCAACCGGAAGTCGCGTTGTTGTGTAATGTGCCACCATTCAATACACCCAAATACACTTCCAATTTGTTACTAAAAATAGTAACACTTTTTGATGCCAGATCGAGGCTCTGACCCAAATGTGAGTAAAGCATCCAACGTACAATGGAAATGAACGGAGGAAAGAAGAAGTTTAAGAGGAATCACACACCGTTTAGTGATGATTCCTCTGTGAATCTCGACGGGATATCATTGACTGACTTCCATTTATGGCCTTTATCGGCTTTTAAGTCATTTTTGACCCTCCGAAAAAGTAGTATCCTCGGATCTTTCGAGGACCTAGCCGCAAGGTTAAACTGTCATATTCACGTTACAAACCCCCTTCCCCAACAAAAAAAGTACGAAACATGCCATTTTCAGTGTGAAGATGGTTATGTCAGTGCCGAAAGGTTTATGAAGAAAGATAATTCATTATTATGGTAGATCAATTTGATAATAAAAACATAGCTGTTAAAGCCCATTTCCCAAACGACAAATTATTTAGACTTTTCAAGTTTGACAGCGGCTTAACCCTTTCCTAAACGGCACCTGATTCAATTTGGAAGCTCTTGCAGATAACAGAATGGGTATCATAAAAGTAGTTTTTTTTTAAGTGCAAGGGCGGATCTAGAGTGGGGGGTGGGGTCGGGATGTCCGCACTCCCCTCCCCCGGAATCAGCCATAAATTGAATGTTGACTATATAATTAAAGCGTCAATATATAATTTAACACATTTAAGTCATCATTTGGGCGTGGACCCCCCCCCCCCCCGGCAATTGGGCTTGGACCCCCATGAAAAATATAGTAATATAGTAACGAAAACCTTGAGGCAAAAGGAGAAAATGCTGATTAAAAGTAATTCATTATTTTGCCCCTTGAAATGATTTTTGAAACAATCTCTGTAAGACAGTCAAAGACGGATCTAAAAGGGGGTCGGGGGTCCGGACCCCGCCTTGAATAGGTCGAAAATCGAATTTTGACTACACAGCGTTAGTATGGTATCTAACATTACAAAATTCACAAATTTAAAGACATCTTTTGGGCTAGACCTCACCCCCCACCCCTTGAAAAAAATCCTGGATCCGCCCTTGACAGTCAAAACATTAACATTTCTTGTTTGGTAAAAGTTTAAAACATTTTTCTTTTCATTTCTTTTTTTTTTTTTTTTTTTTTTTTTTTTTTTTTTTTAATTTAACGCCTCTCAACAATATTTCAGCAATAAGTTAATTTATAATTGTCCACGCTCCGCGGCTGGGAATCCATCCTGTGACCTGTCCATTATTGGCTCTAGATAATCTAGAGCACAAACACATGCAAAATATTACCGCTCACACTTGGACAGTACTAAGGAGCTCACTTGCTCCTGCAAAATTCTTTTTATATGGTTTTCAAAAGCAGTAGCTCATCCTGAACTTGCATGGTGGTAATGGGCGATGGAGACAGGGTACGAATGATTACAAGCCAAAAAATCTCTTTTTTTCAATCAAAGTTGCAAAAATATTCCTGTAACTGAAAACTCTAATAATTAACGCAAACGACTGTATAAAATATTCTTAATACTTAGGCAGAATAAATGAAAATTGCTCGCGCGAAAATAACGACTCGCACAATGAATTATATAGTAAAAAGACCACGTGACCTTTTGTTTGCTCACTTCATGCGCAGGTCACGGTTAAAAATTTGGAACTGTATCAGGGTGTATACGGGAAAACATCAACAAATGGGCCACCCAAATACACTTCCAAATTTTTAACCGTGACCTACGCTTGAAGAGAGCAAACAAAAGGTCACGTGGTCTTTTTACTATATAATTCATTGTGCGAGTCGTTATTTTCGCGTGAGCATTTTTCATTTATTCTGCCTAAGTATTAAGAATGTTTTATACAGTCATTTGCGTTAATTATTAGAGTTTTCAGTTACAGGAATATTTTTGCAACTTTGATTGAAAAAAAAGAGATTTTTTGGCTTGTAATCATTCGTACCCTGTCTCCATCGCCCATTACCACCATGCAAGTTCAGGATGAGCTACTGCTTTTGAAAACCATATAAATAGAATTTTGCAGGAGCAAGTGAGCTCCTTAGTACTGTCCAAGTGTGAGCGTTAATATTTTGCATGTGTTTGTGCTCTAGATTAGAGCCAATAAAGGACAGGTCACTGACTGGATTCCCAGCCGCGGAGCGTGGACAATTATAAATTAACTTATTGCTGAAATATTGTTGAGAGGCGTTAAATAATAATAATAATAATAATAATAATAATAATAATAATAAAAAAAAAGAAATGAAAAGAAAAATGTTTTAAACTTTTACCAAACAAGAAATGTTAATTTTTGACTGTCAAGGGCGGATCCAGGATTTTTTTCAAGGGGTGAGGTGAGGTCTAGCCCAAAAGATGGCTTTTTTGGGGGGGGGGGGGGAGTGCGGACATCCCGACCCCTCCACTTCTCTAGATCCGCGCTTGCACAAAAAAACCTACTTTCATGATACCCATTCCGTTATCTGCAAGAGCTTCCAAATTGAATCAGGTGCCGTTTAGGAAAGGGTTAAGCCGCTGTCAAACTTGAAAAGTCTAAATAATTTGTCGTTTGGGAAATGGGCTTTAACAGCTATGTTTTTATTATCAAATTGATCTACCATAATGAATTATCTTTCTTCATAAACCTTTCGGTACTGACATCATCTTCACACTGAAAATGGCATGTTTCGTACTTTTTTTTGTTGGGGAAGGGGGGGGGGGGGGGGGGTTACGTGAATATGACAGTTTAACCTTGCGGCTAGGTCCTCAAAAGATCCGAGGATACTACTTTTTCGGAGGGTCAAAAATGACTTAAAAGCCGATAAAGGCCATAAATGGAAGTCAGTCAATGATATCCCGTCGAGGTTCACAGAGGAATCATTACTAAACGGTGTGTGATTCCTCTTAAACTTCTTCTTTCCTCCGTTCATTGTGTCGCGCTCTGCGCGACACATCTTGTGGTACACTTCTTCTAATTTTAGAAATTACGTCATGAGGGATAATTGTTTGTACTTGAAAATCGTGTCTATGTCCTACTTATATACTGTTTACTAGATATATTTTCAAGCAGTACTACAAAGTATACTTTGATGTTCATCCAATCCCAGAACACGCAAAAAGTTCAAGTAAACACAATTTTAATTGTTTTATTTTTTCAAAGCAATGGAAAGTCCCTACTTCCGGTTTCACCATAGGGGAATGTATAAATCCTATCCATTTGAAGACCAGAGTTATGCATACAAGGGGAATATCTAATTTCTATCTATTACACTACCAGAATGCATACAATAAGAATCGCTAATCGTGATGTATACTTCAATGATCAAAGTACCACAATTACTTTAGTATTGAATATACAATTTCGGCTGACCAACTTACATAATTTCAAGTATCGTTTTAACTGAACAAGTCTGTGTATTGCTAGTAGAACATTTATATTTTCACATAATTTTTTTTCAAAATACAGTCGACACTCGTTGTGTCGAAGTCGGTGGGGGCCGCCAAAATACCTCGACATATCCGAAGTTCGACTCATCCGATTTTGTTCGGCTTCGAGATATTTGATATTTGACCGTTTTTGAAACATATCAAGTAGATCTACGAATATTATTGAAATATAGTAGGAAAAGGAAAGAAATTGCTCGTGTCGAGCAATTTCTATCCTTTTCCTACTATATTTCAATGGCTATATTTAGTTCGAAATTATTTTGTTTTGAAAAAAAATGTCAATAGATGAGGAGGGGACCAGATTTGAACTTCGACTTAAGCGAAAATTCGACTTATCCGATGTCGAGATAACGAGTGTCGACTGTAGTAGATTTTTTAGGTGATTCTACCTAAAATAATTAACCATTCCCCGAACAAAACATGGGTTTTCTCGTACTTTTTCCCCCATAATAGTAGACAGTTAGGCTTTTTACACACACTAACATTATTAACCCTTTCCCAAACAAGATCTGGTTTTAATGTTCCTAGTGGAAAGTTTTTAAGCAGGTTAGTAGCAGCTTTGAAATCAGAACAGTTCCATCATTTCGTGTTTTGGGAAAAGGGTTAACATGTGTCTACATTGTGTTATCTATGGTTATGTTATTTCAGTACAGTCAGTCGGATCCCTGATATACAGGGCTACGTTTACAGGCAGTGTAGACAAAGAGCAATATCATTATACATGCAGCCTGATCTTAGTCCACATACAATGCATAAATAAATCAAATTTCCAGAATCATATTGGTTATGGTTGTTTATTAATCCAATTCTTAAGTTGTGGAACACGTTTTGCCCAATTTCTGTAGAAATACCCATCTCTCTTATACCTCGAATTGCTCTACAGGGCAGGCCATTTATCGAAACTGATACATCGCATTGTTTTCATTTCGATACATCTTACACCCCAAACAATACCAATCTATTTTGGGCTACATGTTTTACTGGCGTTGTGTCCGCTGTGCGTCCGTTCAACCATGTCTTTAATAGTAAACGTATCCTTTTCCTCCTGTACACTAAGCGTTTTCAGATTGCATAGACTAAGATCAGCCTGCACTAACATCCAATCTGATCTTAGACACACCGACTATTCACCACTAAATAATTATGGGAATGTCTGAGCTAGAGTGGTTAAAATGTCCCGATTTTGGAATTTGAATTCAAACACAATAACATTTCAAAAGGCTAAAAATTAAACAAGTAACAAGTAGATCTATATTTCTTTTTCTTTTGAACCCTACTATTTTACCCCCTCTGGTGGGCTTAATTGCATGGTCCCGTTACGGGCGTGCGTCCATGTGTAAACCTCTTCTCCCAAACATTTTATTCTTCAAAATTTCAACTAAATAGGCTAAACGGGAATCTTTCTTGCCTGAAGCCATTCAAATTTTCTAAAATAAAATTCAAGCAGTACTCTGGTTACTATAAACAGCTCATTGGATTAAACTGTAATAAAGTATGTGTTTCGCTTGGGGATAGGCCACTTTTGGAATCATTGATAGAATTTCGATCAGAATTAAGATTTGGTTGGAAAAATATACATGCAGTAAAAAGTAAATGAAAAATCAAATATTGCCGAATCATTTTTAAGCGCGACACAATTCTCTTTGCTGTACATTACAGCAAATTTTTACTTGTTTCCATTGTGCGTTGGATGCTTTACTCTCATTTGGGTCAGAGCCTCGATCTGACATCAAAAAATGTTACTATGTTTAGTAACAAGTTGGAAGTGTATTTGGGTGTATTTAGAAGCGAAAGCTTATGCATAATGCATTAGGGCTCTACAAACTATGTGAACTATGTGAACTCAGTAATTATATTTTATTCTGTCTAATTGAGTATCGATTTGGGAAAATTTAGTGATGATTTTGAAATTTTTAGTAAAACATTCTTTCAAAAGTAGCTAAAATTGCTCTTTTTCGCAACGTTTCTGATAATAAAAATATTTCAGTGGTAAGATTTTTTTCTTTTTTGGTATAGAAATAGTGCTTGGTCCAACCTACGAAAACAAAAAAAGAAAAATATATCAAACCAAGAGTTTTTTCTTAGTTATAAGTAAAATTTGGTTTACTTTTTGCAGCTTTGTCCGAAATTGTTTCACTACTTTTATCCATTTTCTTCCTTATCACCAGCTTTAGATAATAACAAGAGTGCCATCGTCACAATATACGCCGCCACTTGTAAAATTTGAGACAAAAAAATGACATTGACAAGGATTTATAAATATTCACTGAAAAACCTTTAAAAAATTGTGTTCACAAAAAGGTTTTTATAAATATCCAGTGAAAAACCTGAAAGGAATTGCATTCACGAGGCTGAAATATCATTAAGCCCCAGAGACTAAGATTGAAGGGGGCATAATTCTGGCAAAAATCAATGAACCATGAAATCCTTCCTTCATGCACATCTACCATTTGAGGTGATAACATCCACCAAGTTTCATTAAGATCCAGCCAGAAACTTAGAAGGAGTTGTGTTGACAAGCCTGCAATTTCAATAAGCCCCAGAGATTAAGTTTTTAAGGGGCATAACTCAGGCAAAAATCAACGAACCATAAAATCCTTCCTTCATGCACATCTACCAATTGAGGTGATAACATTGACCAAGTTTCATTAAGATCCAGTCAGAAACTTAGGAGGAGTTGTGTTGACAGGCCTGCAATTTCAATAAGCCCCAGAGACTAAGTTTTTAAGGGGCGTAACTCAGGCAAAAATCAACGAACCATAAAATCCTTCCTTCATGCACATCTACCAATTGAGGTGATAACATTGACCAAGTTCAAGAAGATCCAGCCAGAAACTTAGGAGGAGTTGCGTTGACAAGCCTGCAATTTCAATAAGCCCCAGAGACTAAGTTTTTAAGGGGCGTAACTCAGGCAAAAATCGACGAACCATAAAATCCTTCCTTCATGCACATCTACCAATTGAGGAGATAACATTGACCAAGTTTCAAGAAGATCCAGCCAGAAACTTAGGAGGAGTTGCGTTGACAAGCCTGCAATTTCAATAAGCCCCAGAGACTAAGTTTTTAAGGGACGTAACTCAGGCAAAAATCGATGAACCATAAAATCCTTCCTTCATGCACATCTACCAATTGAGGTGATAACATTGACCAAGTTTCAAGAAGATCCAGCCAGAAACTTAGGAGGAGTTGCGTTGACAAGGCTGCAATTTCAATAAGCCCCAGAGACTAAGTTTTTAAGGGGCATAACTCAGGCAAAAATCGACGAACCATAAAATCCTTCCTTCATGCACATCTACCAATTGAGGTGATAACATTGACCAAGTTTCAAGAAGATCCAGCCAGAAACTTAGGAGGAGTTGCGTTGACAAGAAAAGTGGACGTACGTACGGACGGACGGACGGATGGACGGATGGACGGATGGACGGATGGACGGACGGACGGACGGACGGACAGACGGAGAAGATGACGCCAATATACGTCCGCCTCCGGCGGCGTATAAAAAGTGTCGTCTTTTGTGTCCATCTGAAGTGGACTAGCTCATGATAAAGAAGCCTATTTGCTTTTGTTGCTCCGTTTCCTATCATAAACGCCACATGTTGTACGCGTAACAGAAAGCGAAATGTACAATCCAAGTACTAGCCTATTACACTTTAATTGACCAAACAGAGAAAATGTCTTGTCATTTATCAACATTAACTGAATGTAAAAAATACATTTGCTGAAAAGGCCAATTACTGAAACAGCTTTATTTCGTTATTTAGGATATGCGCAGTAACTTGCGCAGTAACAACTAGAGGATCTATCTATCTATATATACTGCCTAACTCCCCTTTCGGGTATTACTGGCAGGTGGAATCTTAAGGACAGATTTCGTGACATGAGAACTATATACTTTCAAGAACATATGGATAACTGAATTAATATTCAGTCAAATTATATGAGCCATGTTGTCATTTTACAAAGAATCGTTTTGTAAAAATATATTTAGTTTTTGTATCAATTAATTGATTATGAAAAAAAAAACTTTTTAGTGATTATCTATTTTCCTGTATTTTATGTATAACAACTCAGGTCCCCTGAACAAAATAGTGATATATGTTCGGATAGCCTATGTCTGGCCACTCTTTAGGAATGTTTATCCAACATTTCCTGTCAGTGCTGTATGGGTTCGGTAATGTTTTACGAGAAGTAAATGATTAACACATCCAAGTAAACTACAAGATCAGGTGATGTTAAATTAGCAGCATAATCGGACATTTGTAACTGAAGGTTAAGGGGGGAATGCTCCAGTTTTTCGGAACACTCGGTCATTACTGTAGTAAATTAAATGTTTCGTACCAATATGTTTCGCTACTATATTTTCAATAATATTACGCATCATTACAATTTACTATTTTCGACAGTAAAAGTGTATTTACTATGCGAAACTGATTTCCTCATGATGAAAATCGATTATATAGAGCAAGACAGTCGTAAATATGTATGCAGTTACCACTTTTTTGCGTCATTTTATTCATGTGTAGCTGATTAAAATTGCTGTAACTCACTAATAAGTGCGCTGGCCTATACATTTTCTTTTTGAATTATTACCAGGACATGTTGCTTAATACAGTGAGGGAGTTTTATCAAATTCTATTATGTAGAACTTGAAATATCTCCAAAATATGCAAATTTTTACATTAAACACTTCAGCTTCGTTGAGCTGACCGAATATGTGAGTATGCTGTTTTATACATTTACGGGTTCATAATAGCACATATACTGAGTAGTGAGTACATTTAATTCCACAGAGATACTTCGTTCGCTTATAGGATGGAAATGACAAGCAAATGCTACGTAATATCGGTTTATTTTCGTTGATGTATCTAATTCCATACACTCAAAAGGTAGAAGATGCTTTAAATACACGTCGGGATAAAATTTGATTATTTTTAATTGAGATAGGTCAAATCAATTAATAACCAGTGTGCCCACCTAAAGCTTGAATAAAAGCCTTACATCGTCGTCGCATAGAAATGACTTTTCTCGCCATGAAACCTCTTGTGGCATTTTGTTCCGCTCTTGAATGACAGGAATACGAAGTTTTTGCAACGTTTTGGGTGGTGGGGTACGTGAATACACGCATCTCTTTAGGTCATTCCAAGCATGTTATATAGGGTACATAACAGGCCAGAAGTGTGTAACCACAGTATGTGGCCTAGCCATCGTGTCGTTATTTGTGATATTGATAAGTTACGGCATCCTACGTGCCGTGAAATGTCAGAGTTTGAAAAACCAAGCGAATGCGTCCAAAAAACTTGGTTCCTCACAATTTCAAGAAGACGGTACACGCTGATAGAATTGAGAATATTTCGATGAAACGTGTTTTTATAGTGTCCCTATAGACAAACTTTATAAACATGTTACAATTTAACTCGAGTTTCACGTGAATCAAATTTACGCAGCGCCAACGTGTTTAACGCTTTGGCTATGGCGCCGTAAAACGATCCAAAATTACTGACTCTAATCTTTTCTATTCATGTTTAAAAACTTGTGGGAGATTCATAACAATTATTTTAATTTCTTATAACATCTTATAGACGTAACGTCAGATACTTCTTAACTTTTTGTAACGTGACGTTAACGTTAGTTTAACGATGCTACGTCACGCGTTATTCATTCTTCAGTTCCATATATTTTGTTAGTATTAAGAATTTGTTATTATCGTTTTGCTTAAAGATGTTAGCGCTTTTAAATTAAAAAAATGCGAACAATGAAATGGAATTCTCTGTTTTAATTACATATTCGTTATAATTTAATTATGATTTTTATGATTGATCCAGGGTGGTCATCGTGGGCTTTGTCATGACATATTTTCCTTAACTTTGTTAACAAATATGTTCAGTAAAACATTTTTTTAAACACTTTATTCCCAGTATTGAATGGTCAACCAAGATACGTTAAATTATGTCCGGATATATATTTTTTTTAAGAATATCAATCTACTTTAAATTATTGTTATCAGCTTCGGTGATGAAATTGGAGAACTTTTGGTATCGGTATAAAACGCAAATTAAGTCGGGAGAATTTGCCGAGCGTGTTCATTTACAAAAGTAAGGAAAATATATCAAAACAAAGGCATATGATTAGACATTGTTACTATAATGTCACATTTCATTTTGTTTTTTAAGTTCGAAAAATCCTCTATCAGGGGAAAAACGGCACTTAAAATACCAATGTGTTCTTCAAGTCTGGAAGGATTAGTGTCCCACTTTTACAATAATTTGCGTTTACAATATACAAACTGATGAGCACACTGTCGTGGTACTTGATTTCACAACACTTGCTGGGTAGTCCTCTGTAGATATTCTCCGGTTACAACGTTTGCGTTAGCTGAAAATGTGTTTCCCCAATCATCGTCAATTTTCTTCGTCGATGTGTGTGGATGACTTTCGAGCTGGAGAAGCGCAAAGAAATTTGCAAGTAAACGTGGTTCAAATACGTGGACAAAAACGGCAGAGTTTCTGCATGTACTTAACTTGTATAATTTTAATTCAAATTGAAATTTTGGTTTTGTGTTTTATCTTGGGCCACAAAGAAGATACTTTTTTGGCGCAGATAATCATTTTTTTTTCTTTATTTATTACTAATTATCCTTTGTTATATTGTCATGTCTCCGATCAAATGTTACCAGAAATCAACATAAGTGGATAGGTAAAACGATGCTAATTTGATTTAGAAGGTAGTAGAAAAATATTCTAAAAGTGATACAAATCACGATACGAAACAGCGATCTCACTATCACACTTTCTTCCCGCCGTCAACGTCGTTACGGCGCAAAAACACGTGTCACCGGCGTTTTCCTTTACATCAACAGTCATATCATTTAAACTTGAAATGGGAAAAAAGTTCGAAATATGTTTTAGCATTATTGTCTGTATATATTATTGTAGTTTCAATGAAATCTTTATGTTTAAAACCGACCAAAATAGGGTTTTCATTCGTAATTTGCATTTTACAACGACACAAACGTTGTTTTTCCGACGTTAGTGTCTTCCTTTTTTCGTTTCAACAAAACGAGTTCTTGCTACAAAGGAACATTTTAACTTGATAGACATAATGCACTTGCACTGCCGATCAATTTGATATAAATCTTTTGTATTTTTTCAGAATATAACCGAAGTAATAACGACAAAATTGAAATAGCTACTACGTCTTATGAAGCGTCGCGTAAAGTCCGACGAACGTCAAACGTCGTGTGACAAAACGGTTAGACATTTTCAATTTGTAATGAAAAGAATAAAATTTATTCAAATCATGACGAATTATGCATTGTTATCATCCTCAGCATATGTACTTTTGCTTGATACGCATTTTAAGATAGCTGATGCGTTGTTTGTCCGCTTAATCAGATAGTGAAGTAACGCACACGACTAGATTGTAGACATATTTTGCAAGTGTGACATCGTGGTTAGACATTTTTAAGAAAGTAGAAATAGTATTTCTGATCATCCGATATCAATGAAAAAGGAATCATTTTTATTTGTGTCTTTTGTACTTTTTTTCCTTGTAAAAACTATTTTATACCCATGCGTCATATAAAAGACATTTTAAAAAACTGTTCCGATTGTAAAATTTTAAATATTATGATCACGCCTCTACTACACTGACTTAACATGACATTTTTTCAAAAAATTGCGTTGATTATTCTTCCGGGTGTAGACAGTCGTGGAGAGGAAATGACGACTCGTCGTTTGGTACATTTTTCCCCGCACATTTTCCCGATACAGACGAAACGAGAGCGATTTTAATATAAATGTTTGTATTATTTTGTTACAAATCACCAGCGGAAATTGCGACGTTGTTGAACGTTTATCGTAGAATAAATAAAAATATAATGAATATTTTAAAACTACGAAAACATATTCTGATAACCGAAATTTCCTTCTTTCTGACAATATAAGTTTTATTTGTGTGCGATGAGGAATACGATATTTATCAAAAATCTTATTTTAAAGAAACACAATTTTTACAAAGTTAAGCAATATTTGACGTTACGTCATAACATCTTGATTTAAGGCTTTGAAAACTCTGCGTTTTTAAATGTACTAAGTATATTTTGGGTTTTCTGTTCTTATTAAGTGTAAGGCGTTACTTTAAATCCGTTTTCGGGACTAAACGATCAATATACATCATTTTATTAGCATTTTATTGGCCTTGGACACGTGCAAGAAATTGTGCATTTTTTCGATGTAGGGGTATGTGATAACATAACATAACATAACATAACATTTTATTCAGCATGAAACAGCAATATGCATGTTTATAGCCTACAATACAAATTTTAACAAATTCAACATACGTGGGAACAATGACACAAATTACATTTTGATATGTATTACATTTCCAAGAGAAGATATAAAATTAACAGTTGTGTAGAATGAGGTATATTTGTAGGAATTGCTACAGTTTAGTTATTCGGCAAATCAAGCGCACGTACCTTATTTGCAGCATAAATAAACTTAGCAAGATTGTTAAGTATTTTTGTTGATTTAGTATTCATGAGTAGTTCAAATTTATTTAAAGTTGGCCAATTAAGATAAAGTTCTTTATGAATTTCTTGCGTAAATCGTAGTATTTCGGACAAATTAAAAGGAAATGATATTCATTTTCGATGAGCCTGAGGTTACAATGTTTACAAAGTCTGTTCTCCCTTGGGATATTTTGGTATCGGCCTTCTTCAATTGCTAATTGGTGACATGATATTCTGAATTTTGTGAGAGCTATTCTGTATCTCTTTGTGTTAACACATGAAAGGTATTTCTCTATTTCAAAATTATGTTTAAATGTACTATAGGATTGAAGTTTCCCTGAGTTATTGATATTTGAATACCATTTTTGTCTATATATGTCAATGATTCGTTGTTTGATGCTTTGAAATTGTTTATTACTTATTGTCTGATTTAACCAAAGATTTGACATGCCAATCTCATCCAGCATGTTTTTTACATTATGTGCCCAGTTTAAGTTATTATATGTAATATTGTTATTGACGTCATCCAGTAGCATGTGATATATGATTTTCATTAAAGTTGTATCTGGTTTTTTGAGTATTTCTGTCCAATATTTTATTATATTAATTTTTCTTTGAATTTCCATCGGGTGTCTGCCGAGTTCACCATACAAGGCATCTAAATTTGTTGACTTTTTTACACATAATATTTTTCTCATGAATTTGCAATGGATTTGTTCGATAGCCTTACTTGTTTGGAACCCCCATACGCTGCTCCCATAATTAAGGACTGATCCTACTAATGTATCAAATAGTTTACATTTATCTATGATATTTAGCGACAATTGGTTATAAACAATGAAAAGTTTATGTAATGCGTTCAATGAGTGTTTAGCAATAAATTTTTGAGTTCTAAACCAGCTACCATTTTTGAAAAATACTATACCAAGGTATTTAAATGAGTCGACTATTTCAAGTAAAATATCGTTGTATTTAAAATCGAAAGTTGTGTGTCTTCCTTTTTCAAAGATCATTACTTTGGTTTTGTTCGTATTTACTTTGAGATTCCATGATGTGCAATAAGCATTTAAATCATTGAGTAATAATTGCAGAGCCTGAGGCGTATGTGCAAACAATACGGCATCATCGGCAAAAAGTAAAATGAAAATCTTTATTTCGTTCAATGTAAAAAGACCGTCTATATTATCATTTAAATTGTTAACGATATCATTAATAAAGAATAAAAACATCAAACTGGACGACGGACACCCTTGTTTCACTCCGACGTTTGATGTGATGAAGGGAGATAACTCACCATTGACTCTTATACAAGATTTAATAGTATTATACATACTCTTTATAGCCTTTACATATTTTGAGCTAACATTTTCTTGGATTAATTTTTGGAAGAGAAACGATCTGTCAATTTTATCAAAGCATTTTTCAAAATCTACAAAAGCGCAGTATAATTTTTTCTTTTCTCCCAGTGTTTTGGCGATAACAGAATGTAAAATAAAAATGCAGTCGATTGTTGATTTTCCTTTTTGAAACCCAAATTGGTTTTCTACGATTTTTGACATTTCATTTGACCATTTTGTGAGTCTGTTTAGGAGAATTTGGGAATATATTTTTGATATGCTGTTTATAAGGGTAATACCTCTATAGTTTTGTGGGTTTTTTCTATCTCCACCTTTGAATATGGGAACTATAATTCCCATACCCCAGGATTTTGGGTATTCCCCATTAGTAAATAATCTATTAAATAATCTTAGGACAAAGGGTGATATTAAGTTAAATGTAGTTTTATATATTTCAGCTGCTATGTCATCAATACCAGGACTCTTATTATCGTTTTGTTTGAAAACAGCAGATCTCAATTCTTCTATACTGAACTCTCTATCTAATTCATCATCGGTTATCAATGGTTGTTGGTTCTCATGTTCATTTTCGATATTCTCTATATCAATGTTGTAAAGATCATTAAAATGCTGATATAGATCTTTTATATCAATATCGTTTATTTCCTGTTTAGGTTTCATATATTGGTTTCTTATTTTCTTCCAAAATTCTCTAGGATTATTTTTGCTCAATTTTGTTAGATTTTCCTTTTCTTTAATTTTGAACTTATTTCTATATTCATTTTTTACTTTTTTGTATACTGATTTGGCGTCCATGAAATTTAATTTATTTTCTTCGTTTTTAGATTTTAAGTATTTATTTCTAGATTTATTGAATAATTTTCTTGCATTCGAACATTCTTTGTTGAACCATGGTTTCTTTTGCTTCGATGATTTTTCTGATCTTTTCCCCATCAAATTATGTTCTGTGGATATTTCATTTATACAGTCCTGTATGAGCTGTGTAAATGAATCAGCCACATGTTCAATATCATTCGTTACAGACACTTTGTCTGTCAACTTTTTTAGCATACTTTCCTTAGTCTGTAGTATATCATTAAGTAAAATGAGTTTATTTTCGTTCCATTTCATCGATCTTTGATTAATAGCATTTTCATCTTTTTTATTACCAATAGTGTTACTAGGGAAGCGAAAAACAATCGGAGAATGATCAGAAAATTCTGTCGGAGGTAATACATCAAAATAAGAAATTGACATGAAATCCAAATAATGCAACAAAAGATAATCTACAACGCTTGACCCGTTGTAAGAATGAAAAGTAAACTGGCCTATACCATTATCATAATGCAGACGACCATTACCTATGATAAATGACGTAGATAGACAGAGTTCAATCAACCGTTTACCATAGGTATCGAGCACGTGGTCCTCGCTATCACGTGATGGAATACTACAGGTATTTGACAGGTAAAGGTCATTATCTATATACATGTCATAATCAAATACATCACTTTCTGTGCTACATCTACAATTTAAATCTCCAGTCACAAATACTTTTCCAAGCATTCTATACTTTTCTATGCAAGTCTCAATGGAATCAAAAAAGTCAAAATCTCCATAATCAGTATAAACTGATCCCTTTGGTGGAATATAAGTAAAACAGATAAAAACATCTTCGTCAAAGGAGAAGAGGTTTTTATCGCATTTTACCAATATTACGCCGCATTGATGTTGTTCTACTATAGTTATTTTAGATTCATATTTATTTCTAACATATATAGACAAACCCCCACTAAATCGACCTCTTTTAATATTGGCACATTTATTTCCATATAAATGAAAGGATTTGAAACCATTTATTTCAAGATTAATGTGGGTATTTGCTGAAAGCCAAGTTTCACTTAGCAGAACAACATCGTACGATTCAAAAAGTTCTAAAAAATCGGGATCACAAATTTTCCTGCTCAGTCCATTTATATTCCAAGATATAAAGATGATTTCCTTCTCATGACATCCCTAGGGTCGGTCTTGTGTGTTGGGAGGATCGACTACTTTTCCGTCGATGAAGACTTTTTTGAGCGCGTTATCAATGTATAACTTTGTCCCAGTAATGCGCGGTTTATGTCCCTTGTCTTTCGCGTCATTTGCAAACGGTTGGAGGGCTTTTCTCGCGTCGCGGATGTATTGGGGCTGTTGTGGACCGATTCTCTCGCATGGATCTTGACTCTAAATCGACTACTTTTCCCAATGTTTTTTCATATTTTTCTGTTTGTATATTTATCTGTTGGTTTAACTCAGAACAAGATTGCTGCAGGCTTTTAATTTCTTTTTCAGCATTTTCGATTGTCTTTTTCTGTGAATCGAACCCTTCACTCATGAAGCTACAACTATCCTCACAAGTTTTCACTCTAGTTTCTAGTTGATCAAGTTTATTTCCGATGTCATATAATTTGACACTGTTTGTGGTGACAGTTTTCTCAATTACCTCGATTCTAGTCATACAGCCTTTGATCAGTTCGATATCATTCATTATTTTAAGGGCCCAACTTGGGGGTTCTTGTTGGTCAGTGACAGTGGGCGGGGCTGGTTTAATAATCGGAGTCGAAGTGATCGGTTTAGCCTGCTTCATAATCGGGGTGCTACTGATGCTGGCACTGTTGTTCGGGTTCATTACTGCTTCTACATATGCCTCACTATTAGCAAAAGAGTCTGACAATGTCTGGTTTTGGTGGTCGTTTGGTTTGTTTACCTTTTTAGGTCGAGTAGTAGAACCGGTTTTACTGGTCTCGTGCTCGGTGCTCGTGTCCGCGGATAAGGAAGAGTCATTTTTTCTCCTTCTTTTCTTCTTTTTCTTCTTATTTTCTGGAGTAGTACTTAGCGGAACTTCTTCTGGATTCATTTACCTCTGTCTCATAGAACTTGAGTGTGTTTTAACCTTCTTTTTTCATTATTTTCATCAATTTATCGACAGGTCATAATTTCGTGTCATCTTTTCACCACGCATGCGTAGAGATACGAATGCCTATAAAATTCAAACAAGATCGCTGACCATCCATTTTTATTTCATTTTTCAACTGGCAATATCATGTAATTTCAACATACAAAATGTAAACAAATTCTATTATTGGGAAAAAATTAGGAAACCCCCTTAAAATCAATTGCAATGTTAACATTACAAAAAAGCGGTTAATACTGATCAATTCAACTTTACGCTGTACTCAGTCATGGCTTATCAGTGGAATGTTTTGCCTCCCGTGGCGGGAAATTATGCAAATGAGGTAAACACTGTTCTAAAAGTAGTAATTTTGAAATCCGTCTATTGATTCGGTCGGCACAATCCCTTCAGCCAATCAAAAACATGGTCATTTTACCTGCACTCATTTGGAGGTGGTGAAAGCTTCGGTCTTTTTTGTTAAAGTGACATTTCAGATTTTTTTTTTTTGTCATAAATTTTACTTTTATTTTAATCTGAAAGAGCATATTTCCTTATGAAAATTCTGAAAAATTTCAAGCCAAAATATTGCGCCGTTTAAGAGAAATTTATATTTTTGTGTTAAAATTGAACAAATTGTTGTGGACAACAGTTCGGATTTATATGCAATTTATCGATTATGTCTCAACTTTAAATGCGTGTATCTCGCTTATTGGCAACAACTTCAAAAAACTAATAGTATTTATACTCATTAGAATAACCAATCTTGGCATCAAGACATACTTTAAACTAGAAAGACCTGAAGGTCTTGAGTCGCTCCACAGGCCTGAATTTCTTTTAATATTCAATCCAAGTTTTGACTAGATTTTTGAATACTTGTGGTTCTTACAGCAAAAAAGAAGTCAAAAGCAGCAATCATGTGGTCAATGCAGAAAGAAAGTAAATGATTGACTAATATTTTAGGGATGTTAGAGTAATAATAAAATTGAAAACTGTGATTTTGCAAAATTCAAGGACACATATTTCAGTATGTATATTTAAAATCAAATCGAAAATTAAACACATGCAAGATCTTCTGGTCACTATCATTGCGTTCAAATTTTGTCTATTAGTCAATATTCGTGGCTTCAATAGTGGAAAAAGTGTTGAAAACTGAAATTTTGTCAATTTCAAGGGCACATAACACAGATTGTAACAGTGTGATCATGTTGAAAATTACACATAAGCAAGATCTTGTTGTCAACAAGATTCATTCCAAGTATCATCTTGATTGGTTAACATCTGTGGTTGTTAGAGTGGAAACAAAGTCGAAAATGGCAATTTTGTCAAATTCAAGGGCACATAACTCATGATGTAAGATTCCGATCTAGCTGAAAATAACACCCAGGCACCATATAATGCTTATATATATTTTGTTAAAGTTTTGTCTTGATTGATCAACATTTGTAGATTCTTGAGTAAAAATAAAGTCAAAACCAGCAAAATAGAGCCGAAAATGGCAATTTTTGGCAATTTCAAGGGCACATAACTCATGCTTTAAAATTCAGATCAAGCTGAAAATTGTACCAAGGCAAGATCTTATAGTCAGCATCATTCTGTCAAAGTTTTGTCTTGTTTAGTCAATATTTGTAGTTGCTAGAGTGAAAACAAAGTCAAAATACAGCCGAAATTGGCAATTCTGTCAATTTCAAGGGCACATAACTCATGATGTAAAACTCAGATCAAGCTGAAAGTTTTACCAAGGCAAGATCTTGTAGTCAGCATCATTCTGTTTAAGTTTTGTTTCGATTGTTCAATATTTGTAGATTTTAGAAGAAAACTAAAGTCAAAACCTGCCATTTTTGACAT
The DNA here is from genome assembly GCA_963680895.1 of Fragum sueziense. Taxonomy (NCBI): domain Eukaryota; kingdom Metazoa; phylum Mollusca; class Bivalvia; order Cardiida; family Cardiidae; genus Fragum; species Fragum sueziense. The sequence goes on from OY804596.1 coordinate 51,618,633, forward strand.
TCAAGGGCAGATAACTCAGGTTATTCTGATTCAATCCAAATTCTTTGAAGGAATCTGAGAGAGGGTCACCCAAGGATCATTCCTGTGTAGTTTGGTTGAAATCCATCTGGTAGTTTTTGAGAAGAAGATTTTTAAAGAAAAAGTTTACGGACGCACGGACGGACGGACGCACGCACGCACGACGGACACACCGCCATGACAATAGCCTGCTGGCCTGAAAGGTCAGTGGAGCTAAAAATTGAAATTGGAATGAAATGTCCCTTTAAAGCTACTATTTCCCAGATTTGGACCCAAAAATTGTCAAATACAAACGAAATGTACACTTTTTAAGCTTTATATGACCTGATTAAATGATTACGAGAAACTATTGAAGCAACGACTCATTTTTTCGCAATTTGATACCAAATTCATGAAGCGATGTCGAAAGTAGGTCAAAACAGTAGGACAACATACATGATGACGTCATATTGAAATTTAAGTATGAATCTCGTTTGAATCATGGTCCGCGCTGTATGCGCATGCGCAACAATTTAAAAATAATTAAAAAACAATTTAAAAATAATTCTAACCCCATCAGTGATGGGGTTGAATTTAGGCTTGGATTCTCCCTAAATTCAGCTATCTGTCTTGTAATTTCGGCTCATTCTCTGTCTGAATCGCATATTATTAACCATCCCGAGGTGGTCAACACAAAAGTTTTGCATATTTTTTCAAAAAATTTCATTTTTTGCAATTAGACCATCTGTTACCGTCGCCCTTTAAAGCATTACCAACTTTCAGCATGAATATCTCGACAACTACTCCTGATCATTACAAATGCGTTAGTTGTTAGAAAGTTTAAACCACATTCTTTACAGAAAGAGTTTTGTTTTTGAATTTCAACGATGGATTTTTGAAATATTCTGCCTCAAAAATGGTATCCCTTAACAATAAAGACCGAGGAAGTACCCTCGATGAAAAAATAAAAGTGAGGCTATGACGTCATGCTGACTGACTCTTATGTAGACTGGTTACCGCCCTTGAAATCTACTACGGATTTAACGTAAATACATCGTATACAACGGGTATCAGTTTAACTCTTATGATGTAGTCTGGTTCCCGCACCTGAAATCTACTACAGATTTAGTTTAGTTAGTTACTGGTGTTAATCCCCCTTTTCCCATGACATATTTTTTATACGCAAATTTCAAATAGTTTATGGTCAAGGGCATCTGCTACTCAAAAATGAAATTTCATCAAATTCTGACCATAAGACTAGGAGAAATCAGAGAAAACTGTATTTTACCTTAAATCCCCTTTTTCTGTGACGAGGCCTCAAATAAAAAAAAAAAAAAAAAAAAAAAAAAAAAAAAAAAAACGGGAAAAGTGCATCGGCATCATGACATAGGGAGTTCACAGGGTAAATTTCATTTTTTTTTGGCCCAAGGGTTATGGAGAAATTGCTCCGGATGAAATGACGGACAGACAGACAAAGCGGCAATTATAATTACCTTTGGAGAGCACAACAATGAATATTGCAAAGGTAGGATTTGTTTACGCAATAGCAAAGAAAATGTTGAAGCAAAAGGAGTAAATACTTATTACAGGCATTTTCTTCTTTAGCTTCAATGTTTTCTTAGGTCAATCTTAAGAACGTCTAAACCTTGTATTGTTTGGGAAAGAGTTAAAAGTTCAGTGTTACCACTGCACAAAATCCTTAATAAGTGGGTAGATGCACTCTTATAATCCATTCCCACATAATGACACCTCTTGCTGCCCCATGAAATAACGGCTTGATAAATCATTGTGGAAAATTAAGAAACTGCTTGTTACAAGCACTTTCTTCATTTCGCACAATGTTTTTAACCTAGAAAGACATGTAAAATTTCATTCACTTGATAATGGCGTCTTCAACACCGTTGAATTTGGACCAGTCCCAAATTTTGCTATTTGGTAATGAGATAAAAAAGCACAAGAGTGATAACAAACAATATTTATTCATTGCAAAGGATCGGCACAATAGGAAAGCACATAAAATAGCACTATCTCATTTATAAATTAATGTCAATGAAAAAATACAACAAGAGCTTCGCAGAGCGGCACATATACGCCCGAGAGGGGCTTGTCAGTAAAATGGGCATGTTTTTAATTCAAGGGCAGATAATTCAAGAACGAAAACAGCTATCTAAATTCCGTAAGCGGTGTGCACAACTAGACACCATGGAGACACATTGTGGCAAGTTTGATTAAATTCCGATCAAAACTGTAGGAGGATTGCGCACACAAGAAATTTCTAATGGACGGACAGACAGACAGATAGACGGACGGACAGTCGGGCCATAACATAATACGACCCTTCGGGCGTATAAAAATGAAATAATCAGAGAGTTAACCCTTTCCATGACTACATAAAGTTCTGTCAAATGAATCGAGAGACAGCCAACAACTTGACCCTTTCCCAAACAGCAAAATTTTGGACCACAATGTATTTCAATTTGGAATATATTGCAGATGACAAAACTGAAGCTTATGCTAATATAATTCATGTACACTTCAGGTTAGAAAGCATTGAGGCTAATGATGAAAATGCTGGTCACCAGCATTTTCTTCATTTGTCTCAGTGTTTTCCTAGCCTTTTCTATCAGGGACATCAATACAAGGTTTTGTTTGGGAAAGTGTTAACTAATTTCTACACAATGATGCCTTTTGACGCCCTACAAGGTAAAGGCTTGGGAAAACATTGTGGAAAATGAAGAAATTGCTTGTGACAAGCAATTTCTTCATTTCTCACAATATTTCCTACCCATTAACTCCAAAAATTGTTAAATTCTATTTACTTGAAATTATCGTCTGCAAGGATAAGTCCAAATTTTTTTCGTCTGGTAATGGATATGCAATAGAGCCATGATCTGGAAACAAGAAGGCCTATAATAATTATAGCATTTGAGACAACCATGTTTCTAGATCAGTAGCTATCTTAGTACGTTCTGATCAGGATCCATGTTGCTCTCTTGCAATTGCTACTGGAGATGGACAAGCTTGCAGAGAACAGCATGGATCTTGATCAGATTGCAAATACACATGCTGATCCATGCTGGTCCAGACAGCAAATATTTCAACTTGTCCACATTGAAAGTCGTGAGGGGACAAAATTAATTGACCAAACGCCAATCGACAGATCGCTCCGCCCAACATAGAATTTAAGACAAACAATGGGGATGTGATCGTTAATAGGGAATGATTTTATCCATTTAATCGTGACGTAAATTCGGACAAACAAAATAATATTTTGTAGGTCTTGTTATAAAATCTCGAAACTATGGCTTGATTTAAGCTGCAGTTACGAGATTTTATAACAACACCGATGGTTTATCAAAACATAACTTTAAACCAAGTCTATTGTTAGCACAAAATTCTTTGCCATTGGCATGTTGATTGTTTTGATTGTCAGTCGATAAATTGATACAATAACACGTGCAACGAAGAACAATTGGGGCATGACATTTTTCTGATCGTCCATTGGCTAATAGATGTTTTTGATTGACAGTCAGCGTTTGGTCAATTCTAACCCAAAGGAGAAAATTTCAATATAGCTTACAAAACCTTGAAGGAAAAGGAGAAAATACTGGTTTAACGCTTTCCCAAACGGTAAAATTTTAGGGTGATCCACTTCAAAAACTGCCACAAATGACAAAATTGAAGTAATTAAAGATAAAATTTGTGTAAAATATGGCTTAGAAAATATTGAGACAAAAGGAGAAACTGCTGGTTATCAGCAGTTTCTTCTTTTGTTTCAATGTTTTCCCAAGCCTTTTCTATTAGGGACGTCAAACCCGGTCTTGTTTGGGAAAGGGTTAAGTTTTATTTAGCATTTTCCTCTTTTCTGGTTTAATTTCCCAAATAAACACAAAAAATGTATTCAATGTATTTTTAACAAATATGTATTGGTCCTAATAAATCACTTAACAATTATTTATTTGATCTAGTGACTTAGTTTTTGACCTAGCATAACCTCCACATCCATGCAAAGACACAACTTTTCATTATTATGCCGTGACAGTATATAATCTCAATAAAATCCTGTAATCAACTTTCAACTTATCCTCCATTCTCTTTGAAAATTTCATGCATTAGGCCTTTCCTAAACAATGCCTGATTTTAACATCCACAGAAAGCAATTTTACAAATCAGAAAACATTGAGGGAGAAGAAGAAAATACTGACAACTGTCATTTTGCCCCTTTTAACTCATTATTTTCTTTGTTTCTTAGAACAGCAAACAGATTGTCTACATTTGAAACATTTTTTGCTGTTTCCAACAACTTTGAAATTAGAGAAGCCAATATTATAACTTTCTTGTTTGGGAAAGACATCTTGAGAAAATGCTTTAAAAAGAACATTTTCAACAATTTTCACTGTACAATATTTTACACTAGTAATAAGACCAGTGCAAATACCTAACAGCTACAGATAAGAAGGGGTGATGGTTTTTCAAAATAAAATATTTCACTCAATATTCATCAAACCCTATGTTGTGGGTACTCATTAGAATCGTCTCGTCGAGACGATTCAAATGAGTACCCACAACATAGGGTTTGGATTTGAAATAAAACATTTAGAATATCTTCACCCCCTCTGTAACTAAGTCAGATTTCATTCCATTCAAAGTTTTTCACTGAACACTATTTAATCAGATTCCATTCCATTCCATTCCAACTTTTCCACTAAACCCTATTTTACACTAGGGTTTAGGCAAATAACTAGTCAGACTCCATAACAAGGTCTATCTTTTCCTCCACTCTTTTACAACCTGTCGTTGAGTATAATTGGATATCACCGGGATAATACGCTAGCTGGTCTAACACTTCCTGGACTTTAGCGTCTGACACGGTCTCGTCGGGTTTGTAGTAGCCTCGCGTCACCATCCCGCGTTTTATACACTGCTTTATATGGCTACGCTCTAGCGGCAGAAATGGTATATATGCTGTTATCAGATGTTTTGTAATAAGTTCACTGTACTTTAGACCTTGGCCTGCAAACAGAGAATTGATTGAATAAGGTTTAACATCACATTCGACTGCATTGTTTATATTGCGGTGGCTGGAGAACCTAACCATGGATTCCTGAAATTGTTCTCACCAGTATTACCACATCATCCAATCTGTGACCTAGCTGTTCATCTAAAATAGATGATTTCTTTACAATGAATGTAGAATTACAAGCATTTAAGTACTATCAATAAGCCATTTTAGAACAGGATAGTGTATTGTTTTTTTATGTCTTTTTCCAAGAAAGCTGCAAAACATACTGAGAAATCACCTTTATTTTCTATATAAAAATACTGCATATCTGCATTTTATTCTTATGCCTCAATGTTTTCAAAAGCCATTTCTACCAGGGAAGTCCAAACTAGGTCATGTTTGGGAATGGGTTAACCCTATCCTAAAGAAGAACTCGTTTTGACATCCCTGACAGAAAATGACTCGGGAAAACATTGAGGCAAAAAGAAGAAAATGCTGATGGCCAGTATTTTCTCCTTTTGTCCAAATATTTTCTGTGCTGTATTGCTGTAATGCAGGTTAAATTCTCCTGTCAGAGAAAGCTAAAGGAATAAGGACAGGTTGAAGTACTACAAGGAAATACATAAAATGTCCTTACCATCAGAATTCAAGATGGGTAACTTTATAATATCTTCCATTTCCTTCAATGTTATGGTATCTCTGTCTCTCCCGTCATGCCATTGTTCAATCGTGTAACGTGAAATATCATTTCCCGCAGTGTTACTATTGAAAGAATAATCATAAAAATTGTTAATAACAATTAATCATTGTATTTTCTGACACATAAAATTAAGTCTTACTACACTGTAATCATCTTTCCCATCATGTCATTGTTTGATGGTTTGGCCTGAAATATCACTTCCTGCAGTGTTACAGATCTGCACCATTTTGTTAAACCCTCTCCCGAACGACAAATTTTTATGGTGATCCACTTCACAAACTGCCACAAATGACAAAATGGATGTTATGAAAGATAGGATTTGTTTAAAATATTGAGACAAAAGGAGAAATTGCTGGTTATCAGCAGTTTCTTCTTTTGTCTCAATGTTTTCCCAAGCCTTTTCTATTAGGGATGTCAAAACCAGGTCTTGTTTGGGAAAGGGTTTACTATTATTAGTGTTCTCTCAAGCTCAAAAAGCTGTAGCCCTGCTACTCCTTCAAGTAAAACAGTGCTATCATTATTAAGCCCCTACATCAAGAGTTTTCCCTTGATCAATATGCTGTATTGGTCACATGACGCCTCTAAGGCAAATGACTGGAGAATAAAACAATTTGGGAAAAGAAGAAATTATTCATATAAGTAGTATAAGCAGTATATAATTCTAAGCGATCTCATTATATGAGGAGTAAACTGAAATTCTTTTTGATGAAAAATTAATAGACCTATCCTACCTGAGAAAGAAGAAAGTAGATTGCCTATAATCAACACCTCCGAGATCTTCATAATAATCTAAATATGGCTTGATTGTATCGATGAGACCCTCTGGCATTTTGTCCATCTCGTCAATTATAAACAAGGATCGGGAACATGCCTTAACAGCTGATTCTATACGCTCTCGTAACTTATCCTGTAATTTCATTAAAAGGGATTCAATCCCATGATAAAGTACATTTCAATCATACTGCAAAGCTGATTCACCTAACAATGTTTTCCTGATTATATGAGTACAAGTATAAGCACAATATCCAATCTGAGTAACCAACTACTCATCTCATTATGATTCATTAACAATTAGCCCATTACCAAACAAGATAATTTTCAACTTGTCCAAATTCAAAGACGTTGCAGACGAAAATTTAAAGTGAATGAAACTTTACTTATTGGCATATTTTTGTCTAGAAAACATTGTGGGAAATTAAGAAATTGCTTGTCACAAACAATTTCTTCATTTTTCACAATGTTTCCAAAGCCATTATCTTTTAAGGAGTCAAAAAGAGTCATTGTGTGGGGATGGGTTAAACAATTAAATTCATAAAGTAGTAAAATTGATTGATTGTAAGATTTGCTGACTTGCTGCAATGAAAATCAGAAATTTTACCTTATATAAATAAACTTTTTCTTTATGAGGGAACTCCTTCGTAGCTGAGATAAGATGGACAAATTCACTCTTCATGCCCTTGCTAAACATAGACTCTGCCACAAGTTTACTGACATAATTCTTCCCTGTCCCGGTCCAACCATGGAAAGACAGCACTAGCGCTTTACTTGGGTTGTTTTTGGCATGACCCTTCAGATGCTTTAGTACTGGTCCATTGACGAGATGTTGACCAAAAAGGTTTTCTTTCAGCTTTATCTGTAATTCTGTTGGAAAAGAAAATTGCAGCTCTTAAACCTCTCCCAAATAACAAAATCTGGACTGGTCCAAAATCAAAGCCTTAACCCTATCCCAAATGGCACAAGTTTGGACTATTCCAATTTGAAATAATTATATATTGCAGACAACAAAATGGAAATTTATGCTACAATTTTTTGTGTACATTATGATCATAGCTCAGATTTTTAGCTCACCTGAGCATGAAGTGCTCGAGGTGGGTTATTGTGGTCACTTTTTGTCCGGCGTCCGTCCGTCCATCAACATTTGGGGTGTTTACACTCTAGCATCCACAAAAGTTAGGCAATCTTGATCAAACTTGGCAAAAACAAGTAGGATCATAAGCTCTCAGACAAGTTCGATTATGGGCCTGATCGGACCAGAATGTGCTGAGTTATCTGCCCTTGAATGTTAAAAATTGCTGTTTTGAAGTTTGTTTACACTCTAGCATCTACAATTATTGATCAATTAAGACAAAACTTAGACATAATATTAAAGACCATAAGATCTCGGATGAGCTCGATTTTCAGTCTGATCCGATCAGAAAGTCTAGAGTTACGTGCACTTAATGAACTTGACAAAATTGCCATTTTCAGCTGCTTTTACACTCTATGTAAATCTAAGGGAAGTAACACTTGACACTACTTTTCTTTAGTAGTGTCAATTGTCAAACTATCCTAAAACTAGATGAAATAATCTGAAATTATTCAAACGTTATTCGACAACCGAAATCAGGAAAATAGTTTTGGAATTCGCGTGGTTGATCCATGGAATAACTTGCCAACTCTGTAGTCATGTCACCTAACGTCAATACCTTTAAGAGTAGGCTTAACAAGCAGTGGAAAACCCACCCACTCAAATTCACGCCTAGCTCATGTAGCTGCTACGCGTACTCAGTATACAACGACCAGAAAAACCAAAGAAGAGGTGGATCACTAGAAGCTAGAAGCTTACCAATGATCCGGGTATACTCTGTAAATATTGACCTGAACCTGTTGAATATGTAATGAGTAACTGTGATGCGAAATAATCAATGCTCGTTAGCACCCCTCACAGTCGAGCAGAGTCGATAGTTTCAATAAGCATTAATACTTTGTATTCTGCACGTGCTCCTCGTGTCAATATACGTCGAAGAGTGATTATTTCGCATCATAATTACTCATTACATATTCAACAGGTTCAGGTCAATATTTACGGAGTATAACAGTAAGTTAACAGTAAGTATAAAGGTCTTTACAGGCAACTGAACTTGAATACCTGTAAAATTATTTGGAATCCATCTTTCTGTGCAACATTCATAAACCCTGCATCTGAATCCGAATGCTGAGAGCAATCCTGCAAGTGCTGCTGCTCCGAATGTAGTAAATGGTTCGGAGTTGACTTCTGCAAGAAGCATTGGTACGATCAAAAGTATTAATCGCACATGCTTCATTCTGGAACGCATTGAGTTTTTCTCTAAAACGAAAGTTGAAAGCGGAAGTACAATTATTAGAAAATTTTAGTTGGTTCCCTGCTTGCATAGAAACAGCTGATAAAAACATAAACGAATATTTATAATCGGCAAAATATTTCTTTTAATCTTTCACCCAAAATCTAATCCAAACTCACTTAAATATTTCTATTTATTTACTTTTGTTGTTTGATTACTTACTTTAATTATTTTTTCTATCTTTTAAACATGAAAATGCCGTTTTTGAAACTTTTTAATTTTTCGTTTATCAATGATTCTTTTGTAGAGTTAACCCGAGCTTGTTGGAGCAAAAATGTCAAGTTGGACAGGACAAGATCCCTCTCACGCGTCTGAGCTCTTTGAGCCAGGCGTGGAGCCGGTTACGAGACTTACTCAAGCGGAAAACAATGGAATGAGATCTCACCCCATCTTTGACAGCATCAAATCTGGGTATGGCTTCATTTTATCCTGAATATCCGAACATTTGTCCAGACTTTTACCACTCAAGTTCCATCCTGTGGAACCAAAATCCTGTTTTCTTATTTCTTATTTATGGACTGAAAACGGGTCACATTATCGGAAAACAATGTTGTTTTTAAAGATAAATCGGCTAAACAATGTATATTGAGAACACTTTTGATCATTTTTATACGATTTTCCCCATTTTGTGCTGTTGCTATTTTGACTGTTGCTAGAGCTACAGATAAGATGGGTGTGAAGACATTTTAATTTTGTTATTTCAATTCCAAACCCTATGTTGTGGGTACTCATTTGAACCGTCTCACCCAGGCGATTCAAATGAGTACCCACAACTTAGGGTTTGATAAAGTTAACATTTAGTGAAATATTTTTAAAAGTTGTCACCGTCTTATCTGGAGCTCTGGTTGCTACTCAAAGATTGATCTTTTTGTGTGTGTTTCAGGATGTTGGTACCAGTGCAAACAGTTGTTGAACAGATGGGACCTTCAATTTTATCAGCAAGAGATGAGAAAGGTCACACCCCAACCCATTGGGCATGTTTAGGCGGACATACAACGATACTCAGATACATCCTAGAACACAAAGCTCCTGTTGACGAGCCCAGTAACAATGATTTAGGTGCACGCCCTGTTCATTGGGCTTGTGTGAATGGACATATAGCTATAGTAGACATTTTAGTTCAGGCGGGTGTAAACCTGGATGTGATAGACAATAAAGGCTGCACGCCACTCATTGTTGCAGCGCAATACGGTCAAACAATGTTGGCCGGATATTTAATGGGAAAAGGAGCAAGATTACAGATGGTAGATAAAGATGGGGATAATGCTTTACATTGGGCAGCTTTTAAAGGTGAATAATGATAGTAAAGACATACAGTGTCTAAATATGAAGTTAACGATCTGGAACCATAATAGACACTTTTGAAAATACAAAAAGTATCGTTATATATCATTTCTATGATATAAGACGGAGGTAAAATGAAACTTAAAACAATTTTTACCGATATGTTGGAATTTTATATATTTTTTTAGTTATTGACCCCCTTTTACAAAAAAGGCGGGAAAAGGGGAAGCACCAACTCCGTAAATCTCATATTTTTTTCCCAGAAGATGATAATATCTGACATTTTTCAGCTTGTTTGCTACAACAGATATGTATGTAACATAAATAAGCTAAATACAAAACTATGAAAAACAAAATTGAGAAAAAAACACTTGATTATACATAAGGTTTATGATTTTGCGACTGAATTTTTTCCATGATTAAGAAAAATGAACATTTTTCTTTGATCTGTAATTTTTGTAATATTGACTGGCAGGGTATGAGACCTACACCAAAATTGTCTCTAATTTATACTTGTGCAAATAAAACAAGAATGGGAAAAAGGTACCGTTAAATTTTGGTTTTTAGCTCACCTGAGCACGAAGTGCTCAAGGGGAGCTATTGTGGTCGCTTTTTGTCCGTCGTCCGTCCGTCCGTCTGTCCGTCCACAATTTCTTCAAACATCTTCTCCTCCTAAACCGTTGGTCCAATTTTAATCAAACTTGGCAGGAATTATCCTTATGTGACCCTTTTCAAAACTTGTTCGTGAATTTTTGATTCGTCAAAAAATGTGGGCGTGGCAGGGCGGGGCTTATTGGATTTTAGAGAAATCCTAAGAAAATTCTTTAAAAATCAACCATTGGGCCAATTTGAATCAAACTTGGCAGGAATGTGCCTTGAGTCACCTGTTTCAAAATTTATCCACATTTTTTTAAATTTGTCAAAAAGTGTGGCCGTGGCAGGGAGAAAGGGGCTTATCGGACTTTAAGAAATCATAAGAAAATTCTTTAAAAATCAACCATTGGGCCCAATTGCACCAGACTTTGCAGGAATGTGCCTTGAGTCACCCTTTTCAAAATTTATCCACAAATGTTTACATTTGTCAAAAAATGTGGCCGTGGCAGGGAGAAAGGGGCTTATCAGACTTAAAGAAATCATAAGAAAATTCTTTAAAAATCAACCATTGGGCCCAATTGAACCAGACTTTACAGGAATGTGCCTTTAGTCACCCCTTTCAAAATTTATCCACAAATGTTTACATTTGTCAAAAAATGTGGCCGCGGCAGGGAGGAATGGGCTTATCAAACTTAGAGAAATCATAAGAATATTCTTTAAAAATCAGCCATATGGCCCAGTTGAAGCAGACTTTGCAGGAATGTTCCTTGAGTCACTCTTTTCAATTTTATTCACAATTTTTTACAGTTGTCAAAAAATGTGGCCGTGGCAGGGAGGAAGGGGCTTATCGGACTTAAGGAAATCATAAGAAAATTCTTTAAAAATCAACCATTGGGCCCAAATGAACCAAACTTTGCAGGAATGTTCCTTGAGTCATTCTTTTCAAAATTTGTTCCCAAATTTTCACAATTGATAAAAAATGTGGCCGCGGCAGGGAGGAAGGGGCTTATCGGACTTTGAGAAATCATAAGAAAATTCTTTAAAAATCAACAATTGGGCCAATTTGAACTAGACTTTACAGGAATGTTCCTTGAGTCACTCTTTTCAAAGTTTGTTCACAAATTTTTATATTTGTCAAAAACTGTGGCCTTGGCAGGGAGGAAAGGGCTTATTGGACTTGGAAAAATCATAAGAATATTCTTTAAAAACCAACAATTGGGCTAATTTGAACCAAACCTGCCTGAAAAATTCTTTTAGTGATGATTGAGTGATAATTGCTTTTCTGAAAAGCAACATTTTGTGTCAATATTCATCAAACCCTATGTTGTTGGTGATCATTTCAGTCATCTGCTTGAAAAGATTAATACTTTCTACATGAGGTTTGGATATGAATAATTAAAAAAGGAAAGGCTTTCCTATTTCTCTTATCTATTTCTCTTATCTGTTGCTCTGGCCCCATGTTTATCTTATGTAAGCAGATAAGAAGGGATTAACCTAGCTTATCAGATGGAGATCTTTCTTCATAACAAGCTTTACAGGATCCATTGGAACAAAATTATTACTTTATTGTTTCCAAGCAGAAAGTCCTTAGAAGTTTCATGTCTTTGAATTTTACAAAATTGCCATTATCACTCTTGTCATATTGATTCAGGTGAGCGATTTAGGACCATCATGGTCCTCTTGTTTATGAATTCAAACTTAGTAGGGGCGCATAAAACAAGGACAAAATTATCCAAAATAGGTCATTAAATTCCATCAGATATTCATTGTAAGGTCAAATGTAACAACACATTATTTTTTATAGTAACTTATATAAAGAACTTATTTTTATCAAATATTCATTTCCAGATTTCCCTGTAGTTACTACATAAACTACTGTTAACAAAACAAGGGCATTATATACATCGGTGGGGAATCATGTGACACTAAATTTCAGGAAATCGTCAATAATTTTGTAAATACTTGACCAATTTGAAATCTGTTTGAAACAGAAAAAAGTGTAAAACGCCCGATATCAGATGGGTGGTAACTCTTTTACAAATCAAGTGATAAAAACGTTATTGACGACCAGATTAAGTTTTGGTTGGTCGTCAATAACTTTTATATCAGCTGATTTTTCAAAGATTATCTTTGGCATTCAGCAAAGTCATGGAGTGTTCCCGTTGTCTCTGCTTAAATTCTTCTTTTCAAATCGGTCATCTTTTGACAGAATTGTTGGAACATATCGAAAATATTATGTCAGGTGATTCCCCGCCATGATATCCGTGGGGTGGAAGAGGGTTGAAATTGGTGTCATGTACTACTGTATAAGAACACCTTTTTTAATCAAATTGAGCTAATCTTACACGAACATGTATCTTTGATTACCGGGTCTTTACATACTTATAGTTCTTTAATTAACGATATTATGGCACTTGTTTACAAAATTTACCCTTGCAAAAACGCAATAGCAAAGTCACAACTACTGTAAATTTGCATGTGATGGTTTGAATCTTGCAGGTCCCTTACACCTTCAAGATTTGAACCAAGACATGCAACGTTGAACTGAAAATTAACAATGATTACCTTTTGTTTATTACTGTAAAATTTGTAAACATGTGTCATTATATTGTGACTGGACTATAATTGAAAAAAATCAAGACAGAAGACGCAATATTGATACTATATCAAATCCTGGTCTTAAGCATTTATTTGTATAGATCTTGAATCAATCAAGTGTATTGGTGCATACAAAACCCATCAAACCCCCCCCCCCCCCCCCCCAAAAAAAAAAAAAAAAAAAAAAAAAAAAAAAAAACTGTACCAGTCCAAAAAGAACAGAAAACACTGAGGAAAAGGGACACATTGATGATAACACATTGATGATAATCAACAACCTCTTCTTTTCTCTCAATGTTTTCTCAAATTATTTCTACAATGGACGTCAAAACTAGACTTGTTAAGAGAAGGATATATCAGTGCTTTGCTCTTTATAACCAAATCAGTAAATTCATAACAATTGTAGGCCTATTGAAACAGTTATTTCTTCGTTTCTCTTAGCGTTTTTCTGTTATTTCTACCAGTGATCTGGGCCCCGTTTTATCAACGAAATTACGCTCATTATTTTCGTAGATTTGAACGGAAGTTCAATTTTTTTGCGTAAGTGCGTTTTACAAAACATGTTCGCAGCTAAGATTGGAATTTCCTAAGTTTTTTCCGTAACTTTACGATCAAAAATAGTTGACGTAATTCTGTTCGTCACCACTGTCGATGCCTAAATTTACCGTTTAAAGCCTTGATAACCCCAAAATTACTGAAAATATGAAAATATCTATGAAAGGAAATGTTGAAATTGAACAAACCACGGAAAATTCATGTGAATAGCAATGGGTTTTGTGCTAACAATAGACTGGGTTTAAAGTTATGTTTTGATAAATCGTCAGTGTTGTCATAAAAATATCGTAACTACGGCCTGATTCAAGCTGTAGCTACGAGATTTCATAACAGCTCCAACGAATTACTATTGTATGTCCGAAATAACGTCACGATTAACTGGATAAAATCGTTCCCTATTTCGCTGTACTTTCACTTTCTTTTTTGTTGCTATTTATAGAATACAACATGAAAAAGTATTTTTCATGTTTTTCCTATTCTAATGGAATGAATGTACGTTTAATATACGTTTAATCGCCAGAGTGTTCAGAACGATAATATTTAAGCATTTTTCATGCTACTAACAACGAGAAATACGAGAATTATCTCTATCTATGCAGAAAAATACACTTTAAATAGCTTACACGGCCGATATATATTGATATTTACGAGAAAGTAAACCGAGGTGAGAACAAAATCGAATCTTTCCGAAGTGCGTTTCACGGAAATAACCGAGTGCCGTAAATACCCGATCATCGGCGATAATAACCGAAATCCATTATGGTTCCAGATCGTTAATAGTATAACTATTTGTTCTAAATTGGTAAATTATGCGTATGGTTGAGAGAGACAGGGTTTCCACTAATTTTCAAATTTTGGGGTAAAAAACGCTATTTTACAGCATGATTGTACCCCATGTCTAAAAAGCACAGAAGGCTGCTTGCAAAAATTGGGGAAAGAAGATTCAATTTACGGGTGATTTTTAGCTCGACTTTTCGAAGAAAATGAGAGCTTATACTGTCACCCGGGCGTCGGCGTTGCAACCAAGGTTAAAGCTTTTTCAAACATCAATAACTTCCATACTATCAAAGGGATTCAACCCAAACTTGGAATAGTTATTCACCATCACACCCTCCACCTTACTATCAGGGCCCATGACCCTGGCTCCACTATATTTGGAGTTATGTCCCCTTTATACTAAGCGCTTAGAAAGTCGAGCGCACTGTCTTCGGACAGCTCTTGTTTTTCTTTTAAATTCTTTCAATTCAGTTTAATCATCCTTCCTTTCACAATTTAACCCATTACCACACAATGAAACCTTTTTACTCTCCACTAGATAAAGACATTAGAAAACATTTTGGAACACAATATTTTCTACTACATAAGACCTGAAAATGTAAAAATTTCAATCTCTTGAAATTGTCACCTGCAACATGTTTGAATTTGGACAAGTCTAAAGTTTTGCCATCTGGTAATGGGTTAAAGCAGGATTAGCCTGTTCCAAACTGCAACATTTTAAACTTGTCCAATTGGAAAGCTGCTGCAGATGACAAAAATACTATGTGTACAATAAAGCAATGCAATACAGCAATGTTTTCTCAGGCCTTTTCTAATTGGGACATAAAAACTGGATTTTGTTTGCCATTAATTGGTAATTTGTTAAAAAAGAAGGCAGTGACTCACTATGAACCTGGTTTGCATGCTTAGTCGAATATTAAGCCTTTCCCAAAGTCACAGCGTAATATGAAAAAGTTGCAGATGACAGAATCAACATTCACTAGAGGGAAGTACTTGTGAATTATTATTTCACAGGAAATATTGGAAAAGTTTGAAATGCTGATCATCACTTCAACCCTTTCCCAAACGACAAAATTTTAGGGTGGACCTATTAAAAATCTGCCACAAATGACAAAATAAATGTTGATAACAATAGGATATGCGTAAAATATTGCACAAAAAATATTGAGGCAAAAGGAGAAACTGCTGGTTATCAGCAGTTTCTTCTTTTGTCTCAATATTTTCCCAAGCCTTTTCTATTAGGGACGTCAAAACCAGGTCTTGTTTGGGAAAGGGTTAACAGCCTTTTCTTTTCCTTCAACATTTCCATACCCTCACTCCTTGGGTACAATATCTTGCACAGAAAAGATTTAGGCAAAGCAAAAAATGCTAGTTATTAGCATTTTCTTCTTTTGTCTCAATGTTTTCCCAATTAAGGATGTCAAAACCCGCTCTTATTTGGGAAATTGTTAAGGCTTTGACAGGGACATAGAAAGGGCAAATTTCACAATTGCTTTATAAATGTCGCATCTGTTTCAAAAATGTGATTATGTTACATCAATTTCTAGGAGAGAGGGCAACTCCATTGACTTTGCCGACCCAATCACTGCAAACATTAAAGGTCACAAAAATCAAAGTTTCAGACTAGTCTGCCTGCTTTCAGTCAAATGGTATCCCTTTCTTTATCTCCAGGAAAGTCAGAGCTGATGCGACTGCTGATCTATTCAGGCTTTAATCCACGACAGAGAGATAATTTTGGTCAGACACCGCTTCACTTAGCATGTATAAATGGGGATCTCACAGGCGTAAAGGAGTTATGCGAACAGGTAAATATTGTTGAGTCATGCAGTCATGCTTAACCCTTTCCCAAACAAGACCCAGATTTGACGTCCCTAATAAAAAAGGCTTGGGAAAACATTGAGACAAAAGAAGAAACTGCTGATAACCAGCAGTTTCTCCTTTTGTCTAAATATTTTCCAAGCTATATTGTGCACAGATCCTTTCTTTCTCAACATTGATATTGTTGTTTGCAGCAGCTGTCAAATTTGATCGCCCGAATTTTTTGCCGTTTGGGAAAGGGTTAATCTGTAAAATGACAGTCATGAGGTCTTACATTCAATTACTGCCACAGATGATATCCTTCTTCACCTTTGACTCCGGCTGTGGGTGGATAATCAGATGAGATAATTTTGTTCAGACACAGTGATTTTTAGCTCGACTTTTCGAAGAAAATGAAAGCTTACACTGTCACCCGGGCGTCGGTGTTGGTGTCGGCGTCGGCGTTGCAAGTTAAAGTTAAAGTTTTTTCAATCATCAATAACTTCCATACTATCAAAGGGATTCAACCCAAACTTGGAATACTTATTCACCATCACACCCTCTACCTTACTATTAGGGCCCATGACCCTGGCTCCACTATATTTGGAGTGATGCCCCCTTTATACTAAGCAACTTAGAAAGTCGGGCGCGCTGTCTTCGGACAGCTCTTCTTTTTACTTGCGCATCCTGCAGCTTTTACTCATAATTTGGTCTCTGGGATGTAAAGTTTTAATTCTAGCGAGTCCCAGGATGCAACAATTTTTACAGATTTCCTATTAAAAATAGTGTATCGGACTCACTAAGCTAGTACCTGGACTCATTGATATGGAATCTAGGGAGTCCCCAGGACTCACAGTTTTTAAATTGTAAAAAAATCATTGCTGAGACGCCGCTTACTTAGCATGTATAAATGGTGATCTCAATTATGCAAACAAGTAAACATTTTTGAATCATGATCTGTAACAAGAATCTGTGATACCAACCCTTTTCCAAATGGCAAAAATTTAGACTTCCAATTTGGAAGGGCTTACAACAAATTAAATGTTGATTAATAAAGAATTGTTGTACAATATAGCACAGAAAATATTGAGGTGAAAGGTGGAATAGCTTTTTACGAGATCCTGTTTTGGATATGGTTAAAATTTCTAAAAGGACCCTTCTGCCAGATTTCAGCTCCTTTATTTATGTACATGGTTTTGCAGGATGGTGTTGAGATAAATCTAGCAGACAAAAATGGCAAAACCCCTCTCATGTTGGCTACAGGAAGAAAACATCAACCGGTGATAGATTATCTCAAAGCTGAAAGTAAACAGAAAACTAGTCTAAAAATGATTACTCCCTCTCATTTGTAGCTATGTAGCTCATTTATTTATTGACATGATTTTACAGGCATAGTAAATTTCTTATTTCAAACCCAAACCATATGAGACGATTCCAATGAGCACCCATAACATAGGGTTTGATGAACAATACGGGGTAATGAAATATTACATTTTGAAAATACATTATTTACCCCCTTTTATCTCTAGGTATGTTGTTCATCAATTTATGTACAGTCAAAACTGTGTTAGCGGCCACCTGTGTATAGCAGCCAAATGTCGTATGCAGCCAGTCCAGGTCCTCCCAAGCAATTTTACTCTTTAAATTAACTGTGAATAGCAATATACTGTCTGATGTGGTCAGTGGCCACCTTTAATTGTCCCAATTGCTCTTTACCTACATCCCCTTAAGCAGCCATGCACAACTAATTGGTGGTAGGAAATGTGTGAAATATTGATAATACATCTGGCAATTTTGCAATCATATGCATAAACCATGAAAAGGTGTGATAAACAGTTAAATGTCATATATATAAAAGTGTACCCTTTCCCTTTACAATACTTGCTTTTTCTTCATATTAATAGTGCCAGTCATACAAATAGACATTTACATCCAGCCTTCAGAATATTTTTTTCTGTGTTAAGCAGCCAACTATCGTATGCAGCCCATTTTGGTGTGTCCCTTTGCTGGCTGCATACGACAGTTTCGACTACATGATTTTACAGGATGGTGTTGAGATAAATCTAGCAGACAAGAATGGTAAAACCCCTCTCATGTTGGCTACAGGAAGAAAACATCAACCGGTGATAGATTATCTTAAAGCTGAAATTAAACAGAAAACTAGTCTTCTACCAAAAATAGATTTCTGGTAAGTGTGATTTACTACTTTCTCTAACTATACCTACAGTTTGGTGATCTCATACTTGCTGCAATAAGTTATGTTTGTTGAATCATAATTATTGCTCAAACCTTTCTTGATCTGCGAGGTTAGAAATGTATGAAAATTAATGAGGCATTGTCTTAGATGTGATTTGTACAAACAAAATTTTGATAACTTTTCATGTTTGAATTATCTGCCCTTGAATCGAAAAAATGGCCAATTTTTACTGACAAGCCCCTCTCGGGCGTATATGCGCCGCTCTGCGAAGCTCTTGTTCTTTAAATGAAATGTTTTCCCAATCATTTTATGTCTGCTAATTCTCACTTTCATGTTACATTCTTTGATGATGACTTAGAAATCTTACTTAGGTTATATTATTGTTGAATTTCAAGTTTGTAGCTCTGTAGGTCACATTTAGAAGATACAGATCTTCTTTAGCAAATGCCAAAACTTATAAGATAAATTCACTTAATTCAGTAGCTAATTCTATAGTTCGACTGCTGAACGCAATACTGGTCTAAGTCACTTTTTGGCGAAAATGAGTTTTTGTCATCCATGTTTGTGTTTATCATAGGCACATATGCTGACAAAATTTTAGAGTTGAAATCAAAAAGGTTTTTGAGGTATTCAATAATTCCATAAAAGTCTATCTCAATTGTTAACATTTATTCCCTGCAATACTAGTTCAAGTTGACTTGGACTAGTATTGCAGTGAAAAAATGTATGAAACTGTACCAAAGTTTGAATGCAATACTAATCTTTGTATCTTATTTTGTACATTTTATTGATTTGTCAGATCCAAATCTAGTTCAATTGCTTGTTAACTTTGATGTAGAAGATAGTATCATCATCATTATATAATGTATAAACAGTACTTAATTCTGTAACATTTCTGGTTTAAATCGGATCGCTTTGTATTTATGGTAATTGTTTTCTTTGAATAGATCTGGGACAGCTGTAACCTCCAAAACATGTTCAAGGGTTCATATGGATAGATGATCATTATGTGTTAATGGCTCAGGATTTTGGGGACATGGTGTGTCATGGAAAACCCTGAACTACTGTGAATGTGTACTAATTAATCAATCAATCTACCAGGGAACGATTTTATCCTGTTAAAATGACTTAATTTCGGACAAACAATTTGTATTTTGTATGTGTTGTTATAAAATCTCGTAATTATGCCCCCTTTCGAAGAAAATGGGGGTATATTGTTTTGCAAGTGTCGGTCGGTCCGTAGGTCGGTCGGTCGGTCCGTAGGTCGGTCGGTCTGTCCGTAGACCAAACCTTGTCTGGAGCATAACTCAAAAAGTATTAAAGGTAGAATCATGAAACTTCATAGGTGGATAGATCTCATTATGGAGAGGTGCAGTGCATAAGAACCGTAACTCTGCCGATCATATTTTTGGAGTTATTGCCCTTTGTTGATTTTATAACTTGATTCTTGTCCGGAGCATAACTCAAAAAGTATGTAAGGTACAATCATGAAACTTTACAGGTGGATAGATCTCATTATGGAGAGGTGCAGTGCACAAGAACCGTAACTCTGCTGATCAAATTTTTTGAGTTATTGCCCTTTGTTGATTTTCAAACTTGATTTTTGTCCGGAGCATAACTCAAAAATTATGTTAGGTAGAATCATGAAACTTTACAGGTGAATAGATCTCATTATGGAGAGGTGCAGTGCACAAGAACCGTAACTCTGCCAATCATATATTTGGAGTTATTGCCCTTTGTTGATTTTCAAACTTGATTATTGTCCGGAGCATAACTCAAAAAGTATGTAAGGTAGAATCATGAAACTTTACAGGTGAATAGATCTCATTATGGAGAGGCGCAGTGCTCAAGAACCGTAACTCTGCCGATCAATTTTTTTGAGTTATTGCCCTTTGTTGATTTTATAACTTGATTCTTGTGCGGAGCTTAACTCAAAAAATATGTAAGGCAAAATCATGAAACTTTATAGGTGAATAGATTTCATTATGGAGAGGTGCAGTGCACAAGAACCGTAACTCTGCCAATCAATTTTTTATACGCCGCCGGAGGCGGACGTATATTGGCGTCATCTTCTCCGTCTGTCCGTCCGTACATCCGTCCATCCGTCCGTACGTTAGTCCACTTTTCTTGTCAACGCAACTCCTCCGGACGTATATTGGCGTCATCTTCTCCGTCTGTCCGTCCGTCCATCCGTCCGTACGTTAGTCCACTTTTCTTGTCAACGCAACTCCTCCTAATTTTCTGGCTGGATCTTCTTGAAACTTGGTCAATGTTATCACCTCAATTGGTAGATGTGCATGAAGGAAGGATTTTATGGTTCGTTGATTTTTGCCTGAGTTATGCCCCTTAAAAACTTAGTCTCTGGGGCTTATTGAAGTTGCAGCCTTGTCAACGCAACTCCTCCTAAGTTTCTAGCTGGATCTTAATGAAACTTGGTCAATGTTATCACCTCAATTGGTAGATGTGCATGAAGGAAGGATTTTATGGTATATTGATTTTTGCCAGAGTTATGCCCCTTTAAAACTTAGTCTCTGGGGCTTATTGAAATTGCAGCCTTGTCAACGCAACTACTCCTATGTTTCTGGCTAGATCTTAATGAAACTTGGTCAACATTATCACCTCAATTGGTAGATGTGCATGAAGGAAGGATTTTATGGTTCATTGATTTTTGCCAGAGTTATGCCCCCTTAAAACTTAGTATCTGGGGCTGATTGAAATTGCAGCCTTGTCAACACAACTTCTTCTAAGATTCTGACTGGATCCTAATGAAACTTGGTGGATGTTATTACCTAAATTGGTAGATGTGCATGAAGTAAGGATTTTATGGTACATTGATTTTTGCCTGAGTTATGCCCCCTTCAACTTTAGTCTCTGGGGCTTAATGATATTTCAGCCTCGTGAACGCAATTCCTTCCAGGTTTTTGACTGGATATTCATAAAAACCTTTTTGTGAACACAACTTTTTACAGGTTTTTGTGTGAATATATATAAATCCTTGTCAATGTCATTTTTTTGTCTCAAGTTTTGTAAGTGGCGGCGTATATTGTGACCATGGCACTCTTGTTTTGAATTATTGCCCTTTGTTGATTTTACACTTAATTCTTAATCTTGCCTATATCTCATGTCCTTTTACACATACAGCCTTCATATCTCACACATAGATACCTCCTATCAACATCGTTCACATTTGACCATGACCTTGGACCTTGTGACCTTGACCTTGGAGTTTGACCTACTTTAGAAAAAATTAAACCCGGCATATATCTCGTGACCTTTTACAAATACAGCCTTGATATTTCACACATGGACACATCTTACCAAGACCTTTCACAATTGACCATGACCTTGGACTTTGTGACCTTGACCTTGGAGTTTGACCTACTTTTAAAAAACTTTAACCTGGCCGATATATCATGTCCTTTTACACATACAGCCTTGATATTTGACACATGGAAACCTCTGACCAAGACCTATCACATACGCCTATGACCTTGAACCATGTGGCCTTGACCTTGAAGTTTGACCTACTTTTAAAAAAATTAAACTGGGCCTATATCTCATGTCCTGTTACACATAGAGCCTTGATATTTGACACATGGACACCTACGACCAAGACCTTTCACATTTGACCATGACCTTGGACCTTGTGACCTTGACCTTGGTGTTTGACCTACTTTAATAATACATTTACCTGGCCTATATTTCATGTCATTTTACACATACAGCCTTGATATTTCACACATGGTCACTTCCAACCAAGATATTTCACTTTTGACCATGACCTTAGACCTTGATCTTGGAGTTTGACCTACTTTTAAAAACTTAAACTAGGCCTATATCTCATGTCCCGTTACCTATACAGTCTCAATATTTTACACATGGACACCTCCTACCAAGACCTTGTGCATTTGACCATGACCTTGGCCTGTGTGACCTTGACCTTTGATTTTTACACACTTTTAGAAATCTTTAACCTAGCCTTTATCTTATGTCCTATTACACCTACAGCCTTGATATTTCACACATAGACACCTCCTACCAAGACCTTTCACATTTGACCATGACCTTGAATATTGCAACCTTGACCTTGGAGTTTGACCTACTTTTAAAAAGACTGAAACCAGGCATATATATCATGTCCTTTTACACCTACAGCCTTGATATTTCACACATGGACATCTCCAACCAAGACCTTTCGCATTTGACCATGACCTTAACCTTGGCATTTGGCCTACTTTTAAAAACTTTAACCTGGCCTATGTTTCATTTTACTTTTACATATACAGATTTGATATTTCACACATAGACACCTCCTACCAAGACCTTTCATATTTGACCATGGCCTTGGACCTTGTTAACTTGACCTTGGACTTTGACCTACATCAAATGTAGGCCCTTGAGGGGGCATATATGTTTTACAAACATCTCTTGTTACGGCTTGATTCAAGCCGTAGTTACGAGATTTAATAACAACACCGACGGTATATAAAAACATAACAGTAAACCTAGTCTATTTTTAGCACAAAATTCATTGCTTTCAATCAATTTACCTGTTTCAGGTCTATAGTGTTTGGCCCACCTGGTAACAGTAAAGGTCCTCTGTTGTTCTTCTTTGTCAACTTAATGTGTTGGGGATACCCTATGTATGTTTTTAAGGTAAGTTTTGTCTCAAATATTTTCCACCCAGAAAATTTTACATGATATCCATATTATTTAGGTTGAGTTTAATATGATTTGCCTTTGATATCATCATTTCATTGATTGTGACACAGCATGTGACACATGTCTTGACTAATTGATGCAGTGTTGAATCTAGCTTGGCCTTCTAGGGGGCCCAATGCAGACATGGAGAAGACCTAGAAATTTTTGTCAGACATTAGGACTGACAACTCTAAATAATCTGTCAGACTGCATGAAATTGATTTATAGCATGGATTATTGAAAAAAAAAAAAGGTCTTTATCTTTTAATTTATGTTCTTGTTAAAGTAAATTGTCGATCTTTTCATAAAGACAAACCTCAAAATAAGCGTCGGACATTTGGACTGACAGAAAGGAAAAAAATATCAGACTGATTGTAATTTCATCAGTGAGGTCCGCAGGTTCGACGGTCTTCGCCATGACTGCCAATGGGCCCACATCTCTTGGTCGAGGGGGTCATCCAACACAAGTACAGTAAAGGGACATAATTATTCGCCACCCTGCTGATTTTTGCATAAATTTTACCCATAAATTTAGACTAAAACTGATGTTAAATCCTCATTTTCTTGCACACTGCACAATATTTGATATTATTTTAAAGTATAACCAATTGCGGACAAAGTCTTTATAAAAACTTTTTTCAAATGGTTCAGAGACATGGTTGCTAGGCAACTTAGGAAAATTGGTGAAAATTTCTGACCCGCCTCCATAACATTGTTACCATGGTAACATAAGTTTAACTAAAGATATGATTTAATGAAAAAAATCGATCTACAATAGATAAACTATATAAATATTATGTTTGCTGCAATATCCATAAAGTTTCCTTTGAGAAACAAATGTTTGAAATTTTATTTTCGTTGCAAAAATACCAAAACTGCAAAATTAACATAGGAGTGAATGGAGCGTTGCATTTTTCTGTGGTTACTCTGTCAAATGAAATTGTAGTACTTTGTAAGTAGCCATCCAATCTCATGAAAAATTTGTCACTTTTATATCTAGTATGTTGTGTATATTTTCATTTGCTTAGTTATCAAAAAAGTCACTATCTGTTGCCATGGCAACGGATTTATGAAGCATTGGCAGAAAATTTCACTGATTTTCTTATGTTGCCTAGCAACCGTGTCTTTGAGACATTCCAAAAGAAATTTCAAGCAGACTTAATCCGGTAATGTTTATACTTTTGAGTCATATCTATGTTTCTCTGCTAAGTGAAAGAATAAAGGTTCTGTGACAGTTCTAGTCTAGAAAATCACTCAAATTTTCAATGAAAAATAGGTGGGTGGCGAATAATTATGTCCCATGAGTGTACTTTACAAATTATTGAATAGCTAAATGTTAAGTGAATAAACAATATATCATATGGTAATAGGTCTTTTAGACAAGTTAAGACATTATTTGCATGTTTTCATTCAGAAAAGACTATAGGATCTTTTGACCTAAGTGAAGCATCTTGGCCCAGACTCCCTTCTGATGGGGGCCATTTTGGATTTTAGGGGGTCAATTTGGCCATGATCCCTCTAGATTCAACACTGATTGATGTCATTTAGTGTAATTTAGAAATACATGTTTGATTTAATATTGTTTGTGAATATGGATTCTGAAGTCAAATATTGTAAGTTTTCAATAAAAGGAATTGGTATTTCATAAATTTATCATGGTAATCCTTTACCAAATGGCAAAAATTTGGACAACAAAAAATGGGTGTTATTTAAGGTTTACGAACTGAGAATGAAAACACCACTTTCTAGCTATACGAAATGCATCAATTTACACACACTTGTAAATACACTTCACAAAAGATGATTCACCATGCCGGATTTCAAAATTATGCTTCAAGAAGAAAATAATTTACAAATATCATTTTACTCTATAATCATATGCAAGGGAGGTAATTTTGAACATTTTTGTCAAATATTTCCACAAGTATGCATTAATTAAAAATTCTAAACCATACAAAATGCTTATGTTTGTATTTGGAATGGAAATAAAACACTGTTTAGGAATTACAGGCATTTTTCAAATTTTGCCTCTGGCTCTGCATTTCATTCTCAGTTCGTAAACCTTAATGATGAATTTGTGTGCATTGTAGCTCAGAAAATATTGACAAAAATCAATCAGAGCTACAGATAATAGTGGGATTTGGCATTTTAAAATATCGTCGTTGTAAATGCAAAACCTCGTATCTCGTTTTTGGAAAATTTTAAAGGGGAGGTAAAAAAGT
Source organism: Fragum sueziense (assembly GCA_963680895.1). NCBI lineage: Eukaryota > Metazoa > Mollusca > Bivalvia > Cardiida > Cardiidae > Fragum > Fragum sueziense. The sequence goes on from OY804596.1 coordinate 51,644,197, forward strand.
GAAATAACTTTTCCCAAACTGAAATGTTTTACTTGAAATTTGGACATATTGTTCACAAATGGTTGGTCATTAATACTGATCAGTAAAAATATCTCAAAACCTGCAAGAAATGTCTTTAACTGGGCAGACAACTTTGTACTTTGAAAATCGCAGGAATCGACATACGAGGTTTTGCATTTACACCGACGATATAAAATATCATTTAATGATCAACAAACCCTATGTTGTGGGTGCTTATTGGAATCGTCTCATCGAGACGATTCAAATGAGTACCCACGACATAGGATTTGGATTTGAAATAAGACATTTAGATTGCCTAAAATCTTTTCTAATTAATTACTCTGTCCATTATTTCAGTGCCTTCCGTATACCTGGTACGACCTACAACTTGTACATATGCTGTTCTGTATTATGAACATCTTGATGTGGATGTGTTTATTTCACGCAAGTACGACGGACCCCGGATACCTGCCCAGAAATATCCCGGAATACGACATGGCAATTAAACAGGTAGATTACGATAAGGTAGATATACCCCTCCAGAGCTACAGATAAGAGGGAGTGAAGGTTTTAAAAAATGCAATATTTCATTTATAGTTCATCAAACCCTGTGTTGTGGGTACTCATTGGAATCGTCTCGACGAGACAATTCAAATGAGTACCCACAACATAGGGTTTGTATTTGAAATGAAAAAGTTTGAATGCCTTCTCTCCGGCTTATCTGTAGCTCTGTCCCTCCTTCTGTGTAATATGTGTTGTGCCTCTGTATACTCTTCTTATGCTGAATTTACCTTTTCCCAAACAAGATCTGGTTTTGATCTCCCTAGTAGAAATTGTTTGAAAATAAACATTTTCTCCTTTTCCCTCAAAATTGTTTATTGTATTTATTTATAACATACATATTTCTTACATTTGACATCCACTTCAAAGTGGACCAGTGGAAATCTTGTTTGGGAAAGGAAAAAAACAACTTGAGTCTATCATTCTAGGGGTCTTTGGTCAAATCCCGGCTTGGACAAAAAAATCTGAATTCGATGAAAAGTCACTTGTCTCTCGCCAATTGATAAATCATTTTACAAATTATTGAAATGAGATAATAGACAATTAATGACTTTGAATCAATGCAATGTTTGTACTGGTGCAAGAAATACCAGGAACTCATGGTTAAGTACACCAGCTGAGCCTCCCAATATCTCTGAAAAGTTGTTGAATGTAAAGGTAAACCCCACTCAATCAATCATTTAATACAAGCAGACAATGAAGAATATGGTTATGACTTAATTTAATTTTCTCAGTGGTGTATTCAAAGTTTTCCCGATTCAGCATGACTTGGGTTTATATAAGGCTGTTTGAAAGCCTAAAAACACTGATCCTTGCAGTGTCCAACACTAACCTTTTTGGTTACCAGACAGTCGGGCTTGTTGCTGCCAGATGCTGGTCCTGACCAAACATTTTGTATCAAAAGGTGTAAACAACAATAATTCTTCCACAAGCTATAAGGCTAGGTTTACTGGTGAATCATAAATGATTGGAAATTTAAAGGGCCCATGTTCTTGTTGTGTCACATATCTTGTGTTTTCAGTATGATAAATGTGACTGAGATTTGAAATGAGGCTGACCAGTCAGTCTTGCATCTTAGGAATCTAACTAGCCCTGACTAAGCAGCAGGCAGGTAATGTCTGTCGGGCATTGGTTAATGTTGAACCCTGCCTTGTCAGACTGTCCATTATCACGGTGGTCTGACCAGAGTTTAGACTTTTCACCATTTTGCTATAATCATGTTGTATTGTGAAAGGTACTTTCACCTTGCTATTCTGTAGTCAATCACTTGAAATTTAAAATGTGTTTTCACAATACAATGGCACAACACATTTAGGAGTCTGGATGGGGGATTGTTTTTGCCAGCTAATGGTGTGCATGTGATTGCTAACATTAATTTATATTTAATTTATATAACAATAGTATTTCGCAGGTGTTGTTATAAAATCTCGTAACTACGGCTTGGTTCAAGCCGTAGTTACGAGATTTTAAAACAACATCGACATGTTATCAAAACATAACATTAAACCCAGTCTGTTTTTAGCACAAAATTTATTGCTATGGATTTTTGTAGAGAACCAAAGCAGACCAAAAAATGTACCCTGATCTATCTTCCTTCTTCCCTTTCTACTATATTACATATAAATGAATGGCAAAAACATGTCCTTTTAGCATTAAAGGGGTATGACATGTTGGCTTTCTGGGATAATCAAAGATAATATGTGACTTAACAGGGCCATTTTTTAGCTATTGGTGAACCTAGCCCTTTGAATGAAAGTTACTTTTGTACATATATGTATAATCTATATTTCACAGGTAGCACATTTTGACGAATGGAAACAAGGTGATAATCCATTAAGTAGATTATGTCATACGTGTCGGACGGTGAAACCAATACGCAGCAAACATTGTAAAGTGTGCAATCGATGTATAAAAGTGTTCGACCATCACTGTCCTTATATATACAACTGTGTGGGAGTTAATAATAGGTGAGTGGTTCGGTGTTTATGTAAATAGCAGACTTCTCAGAATATTGTCAATCTTGACATGTTTTACGAATCCTTCCCTAAAACAATACATGGTTTTAATGTCCCTTAGCCCATTACCACACATTGACTCTTTTTGACTCCTCAAAATGTAAAGGTTTTGAAAACATTGTGGAAAATGAAGAAATTGCTTGTCACAAGCAATTTCTTCATTTCCCACAATGTTTTCTACCAAAAAAGACCAAAAGATTTTACATTTCTTTAACTTGAAATTGTCGTCTGCAACATCTTTGAATTTGGACCAGTCCAAAATTTGTCGTTTGGTAATGGGTTAACCCTTTACCAAATGACACATTTAGAGTGGTTCTATCTGAAAGCTGCTGCAGACTACAAAATGTTACAAGATGTTGTGGAAGGTATGATTTGTGAAAAATGTAACACAGAAATTATTGAGGCAAAAGAAGAAAATGCTTATTATCAGCATTTTCTTCTTTTGCTAAAGTTAATGCCATTAGGGATGTCAAAACCAGTAGTCAGGGCACGAATTCAGAAAAGTTATCACCCAAAGGCATTTTGTGAAGAAAAGGGTTTGAGATCGGTTCTAGGGGTAATTTGGTATACTGAATCCGAAAAACAATGTTGCCAAGCTGAAAATGGCTTCTTCATCATCTAATTTGCATATTTTCAAAATGGCTGCCAAAACCTCAAATATGCAATAATAATCTCGATTTTTAATCATTTTTTGACATGTTAAGTTCTAAATATCCCACATTTGATGTTTACAGACTAAAACTAAATGGTTTACCAGGTAAATGAAGAACAGAAATGGCTCTATTACCATCTAATTTACATATTTTCAAAATGGCCACCAAAAAATCAAATCTGCTATATAATATCAAAGTTTTTGGCATAATTTTAACCAAATTGTTCAGATATAGTGACTCGATCGGAAAGAGCTCCGTAATCCCACTTGCATTATGGAAAATTTTTGTCTGAATTCATTGATAGGCCTACCAGAATTGACTTTATAACATAAAATGTCATAAGAGTTAAATACCGTACTTATTCCAATAAAGCCAATAAGAAACCCTATAATGGTTTTTGAATTGAGTTGCATGTTTAAGAAAGTGAATGTGTCCAATTTTCAAATAGGAAATTGTTGCGTTCTTATAATCTAACTGTAAGTGCTAGCGTATAACGATCCTGTACAAAATTAATTTTGTGGCTGTTGATTCATCTTCGCTAGCCAAGGTTGAACCCACCTACGTTTGTATTCACCCTTGGCGGATTTAGTCCGATTTTCTTGAAATCGCGAAGCGCCGCCTAGCGGTTGTTCTGCTGGTTGTTTACGTCCATTATTGATGACGTCATTAACGCGCGTTGTCTTTCGCGCCATACGTCATGCGGATTATGTAAAAGTTAGCTGCTTTTTTGGTCGAATTGTCGAAAGTATAGCAATTCGTCGATTAAAGTTAGGGAATTCCTGTCTATTGCATTACGATAAGAATAAAACGCCACAAACACGATTATATAAACAGTTTCTTCTTTAATTCATTTCCGACGTTTCGCCCTTATGGGCTTCTTCAGGGAGAATGATTTAAAAACGGATATGACGTCACGCGCCGGAAAACGTAACGTTAAAAAGCGCGCAACGTCATAAACGTTAAAACAAGTTAGCGGAAAATACATACAGTAACAAGGACATATTATAGCATGAAAGATCATGGTCTGGAAAAAGGCTGTAAAAGCCACTAAGGACAATACGTCATAGATCTGGATCAGACTGCGCACATACACAGTATGATCAAGATCTATACTACATCATATACATGTAGATAAATCTTACCAAAACAAAACATTTAGTATAACAACGAGATAACCATTGCATTGAAATTCTTAAAAAAAATCGCCCATCTTCGCGATTTTGAGTTGCAAATGCAATGCTTTTTCCCGCCCGTTGTCATGAGTTGGTTACTCATAACAAATGTATCAGTTGACAATCTTATTGTTCCAGCGAGACCTCGCTGGAACCAATGAAAACGTTTTCCAGGAGACCAAGAAAATCGGACTAAATACGCCAAGGGTGAATACAGAAACGACGTTACGTCGTAGATGTCATCCTTGGCTTGCGAAGATGCTGTTGATTATACATTTCCCTTTCTACTTAAAGGGGCCACGCTAGATATTTCAGGCATCAGAACAACATGGGAACATTTACAGTTAGCTAAGAGGTATGCACATCATATTTTCTGTGCCAAAAAAGGATTTTATCGTTGGTACTAAGATTTTCATCGAGGATCAGTTTCTTATAAACGTTATTAGAAACTAACAATGTTGTAAGTAAAGTTAAATACAAACATTATTTAAAACTAAATGAATTTTATGCGAATTTTTATCATGCAGTAAGTATCTACATATACAGGTTGACCAATCCATACAATATTTTTTGAAAATATATTTTACATGTTTTTATGTTTGACGTACTAGCATGGGCCCCTGTAAGGACGTCGAACAGTTGTCTAGAAACACGCATGAAAAAATTACTACACTGATCATAAGAAGTACACTGATCATAAGAAGTACTAAAATGAAACTTTTGAATAGAAGATGTAAGTCAGATGTCTTCATCAGAAATAACGTAGGCGGTGTCAACAAACACAACATTTTTGATACATGCAGACAAGTCGATTATTGTATTTTCAAAACTACTAAAAGCGCATCTTAAAACTTACCACATCTAAATACATTTTGCAAATCTTTGGTTAGCAATGAAGTGCAGCAATATCAAAGAAATTGAACAGAATATTTGTATTCAGTACAATAGCATCATCTGTTTTTATTATATGAAATATACCTAACGTTCGTTTCCAAAAATGTCATTACAATATTTCTTTCTGTGCAACATATCTGATTTTTCCGTCACTCGGAACTTTCTTAACAGATGAAGCTGGATTTTGAGACTTAGTGTACCTATTTGAGATTATTCATACATGAAATGACGTAAACATCTGAAGAATATTAGCATATATGAGTTAATACTTGAACATAAGCTTCAGACTGTATTCTTCAAACAGATTATATGACAAAGCAAACTTGACATGTCAGCATTTGATTCCTTCATGTCTATAATTGTGAAGCTATCCATGTCTCTGTGCAGCTTCAAGCGGAAAACCACTTCTCTATTTATAACCATTTCCTTCTTACTTGCCTTTCAGTTCAGGTTACCCTGTGTGAAGAAAGGTTAAGCCTTGAAGACGCAAATGCCTCTGTCTAAGCCATTCTTATCAAAATATCTGGTATGGCAACCATATTTGACCCTTCATTTTAAACTTGTATCAACTTTGAAAGCATGGAGGTATACACCAAGAAATTCATATTTTATCTGTATGACAATCCATGGCAAATGATATGGCCCTTTCCACGAGCACAGCTAAAAAGGGGACTATCTTTTAAACAAATGCTACATGTCTATCCTTCGACAGCGCACAATTAATGATAGGGATTCTCGATGAAACTGTCAATAATTTACTTATCATTTTCTTAAAAATAGATGATATAGTTCTAACAGTTTCGGATATAGCTGCGATACTTCAATAAATAACAGCAGAGACTATCTATACAAGGCTTACTGGTTTGAACCTATGGGTGTCAATATCATTCTTGACGTATTGCAAAAATTCTATAACCAAAGGATGAATCGCTTACATATTATCTACATGTACGTGTGATAAGCAGCTATTGACTTTGATTGGATGTTGTACTTTACTTGTGCGAAAAATGTCAGGAACATAATGGAAATGTGCACCAGACACTGTCATCATACTGAAAATTTAACCAAATTCTATTATTAACGTTTATGTGTTGTGCATTTGTAGACTAGCAAATCTATATTATATAGTATATTAGTGACTATATCCAAATTCTAGTCTTCTCTTTGTCGTAGTTAGATAAAAAAAATTGTCTCTTTGAAATATTGTCAAAGTAAACAACTAGTTTTTCCTCTGAAAAAAATCAAGCTCAACATGCCACAGTGAATTAAGTTTGCCACACTCAATTATTTTTTGTAATCTAACAAAATTTGAAAACCTAGGATATTGGTACTTTTTAATATTGTCCAATGCCTAAGTTGATTACCTGTTTAATATGTGTTCGATTTCAAATATACACGTTTTAATTTCTAAGGATATCAAAAATGTAAATTAAAATGATTTTAGTAACTATCTCTGAAGCTGTTTGGAATCATGAGTGTATGTTTATGAAAGTGCAAAAGGAGGAATTTCCCACAAAATGAAATTTTCCACACTACACTGTATTTTATTACAATGAATACGGTAAACTGTTTTCCAAAATGTTTGGACACTGATTTGTGTTCTTAAGAATTAATTGTAGATATCTTGGCAACAATTTTTTATTTCAATATAATTGATAAGATTCATCATTATTTTTGCAAAATTATGTGAAACATGTGCATGGTTTTAAAATTGGCGTATTTGAGGTTTGCTAAAAGCTTAAATATGTGGTAAAAGGACTTGCGCTCAAAGTTGCGTTCTGTATCATATTTGCACTTGAAACTTTACCATTGATGCAAAACGTTTTTAAAATAGTACTTTGAATAATTTCACTGCATTTCATATGAGAAAATAAAATGTAAATAAATGTTATTGTTTAAATGCGTTTTATTGCCATTTATACGGTAATTGCCAAAAATGAATATCATTTTTTTTCTCATTTACGTGTTAAATCATTTAGGTTTAGTCTGTAAACATGAAATGTGCGATATTTAGAACATAAGATGTCAAAAAATGATAAATAACAACATTATTTTTGCATTTTTAGCTCCACTGGCCGAAGGCCAGCGAGCTATTGTCATGGCGGTGTGTCCGTCGTGCGTGCGTCCGTGCGTCCGTGCGTCCGTTAACTTTTTCTTTAAAAATCTTCTCCTCTCAAACCAGTGGGCCAATTTTGACCAAACTTTGCAGGAATGTTCCTTGGGTGACCCTTTACTTAAATTGTTCAAAGAATTTTGATTGGTCCATAAATGTGGGCGTGGCAGGGCGGGGCTTATCAGACTTAGAGAAATCACAAAATAATTCTTTAAAAATCAACCATTTGGCCAACTTTGACCAAACTTGGCAGAAATGTACCTTGGGTGACTCTTTACTTAACTTGTCAGTGAAATTTTGATTGGCCTATAAATGTGGGCGTGGCAGGGCGGAGCTTATCAAATTTTGAGAAATCACAAAATAATTCTTTGAAAATCTTCTCCTCTCAAACCAGTTGGTCAATTTTGACCAAACTTTGAAGGAATGTTCCTTAGGTGACCCTATACTAAAATTGTTTAAAGAACTTTGATTGGTCCATAAATGTGGGCGTGGCAGGGCGGGGCTTATCAGACTTAGAGAAATCACAAAATAATTCTTTAAAAATCAACCATTCGGCCAATTTTGACCAAACTTGGCAGAAATGTACATCGGGTGACCCTTTACTTAGATTGTTCAAAGAATTTTGATTGGTCCATAAATGTGGGCGTGGCAGGGAGGGGCTTATCAGACTTAGAGAAATCACAAAATAATTCTTTAAAAATCAACCATTTGGCCAACTTTGACCAAACTTGGCAGAAATGTACCTTGGGTGACTCTTTACTTAACTTGTCAGCGAAATTTTGATTGGTCTATAAATGTGGGTGTGGCAGGGCGGGGCTTATCAAATTTCGAGAAATCACAAAATAATTCTTTGAAAATCTTCTCCTCTCAAACCAGTTAGTCAATTTTGACCAAACTTTGAAGGAATGTTCCTTAGGTGACCCTATACTTAAATTGTTTAAAGAACTTTGATTGCTCCATAAATGTGGGCGTGGCCAGGCTGGGCTTATCAGACTTAGAGAAATCACAAAATAATTCTTTAAAAATCTACCATTCGGCCAATTTTGACCAAAATTGGCAGAAATGTACATCGGGTGAGTCTTTACTTAACTTGTTCGTGAAATTTTTATTAGTCCATAAATTTGAGTGTGGCAGGGCCGGGCTTATCTGACTTAGAAAAATCACAAAATAATTGTTAAATTCTTTAAAAATCAACGATTGGGCCAATTTCAATTAAACTTGGTAGAAATGCACCTTAAGTGACCCTATACTTAACTTGTTCATGAAATTTTGATTGGTCCATAAATGTGGGCATTGCAGGGCGTGGCTTATCAGAATGGGAGAAATCACGAGAAATTCTTAAAATCAACCATACTTTGTTACTTTCGACCATACTTTGTTATTCAATAATACTTTGTTAGTAAAATTTTAATTGGTCTATAAATTTGGGTGCGGCAGGGTAGGGCTTATCAGAATATGACAAACCATGAAAAAGTTCTTTAATTAAACATAAATCTTTATTAGGTCAAATCTTAGAAAAACCTTGTATGCCCTTCAGAGGTCATATTTTCTGCCCAGTCAATCTGAAAAGAGGTCAGAGTGATTGTTTTGATGAAATCATTGAAGGATTGAAATTGGGTCACTGGGGTTGAAAACTAGGTCAAGCGGTCAAATGTTAGAAAAAAACTGTTTTTTGTCCAAAAATGGGTGCATGGCAGGATGGGGCTTATCAGAAATCATTAGAAAATTTTTCATTGATTGCCGCTTCTGTAATCACTGGACATATTATGAGTGTACTTTGCCAGAATGTTCCTTAGGTGACTTTTTGCAATTTTTTTATTTTTACTTTGAATTTTCAAATTTTCAAAACATCTCCAAGACCATTTTTTATTTGAGACACCCTTCTTAGAACTTTTGTGTTGAATTTTAGTCACATGAAAATCAATTCAACGTTCATTAACCCTTTCCCTAACAAGACCATGTTTTCATGTCTCTGAAGGAATTTAGTGTCAGAAAACTTTGAAAGAAAAAACAAAATGCTGATTATTAGCACTTGCTCCTTTTCCTTCAGTATTTTCTGTTCTGTAATGTTCACAAATTCCATATAGTTTTGTAACCCAATTCATCACCTGCAGTAGCTGTCAAATCTTGACAGTCTGAATTTTTATCGTTTGAGAAAAGAGAAAATGCACTAAACAGTGGATTCTTTTTAACTGCAATGTCTATTTGTCAAGATAATTATTGCAATTAACAGAAAAAAGCTAAAAAGGGAGTATATTGTTCTCAAAATTTTAAGTTTTTGCAGACAGGAAATTGCTAATTTGCAATGAATGTCTTATAACAGGATTATATAATTATTAAGAGTCCACTGTTTAACCCATTACCACACAGTGACGCCTTTCAACACCCTGCAAGATAAAGGCTTTTGAAAACATTGTGGAAAATGAAGAAATTGCTTGTGATAAGCAATTTTTTTCATTTTCCACAATATTTTCTGAACAAAAAAACACCAAAAAATTTAAAATTCCATGCACTTGATATTGCGGTCTGCAACACCTTTCAAATTGGAAGAGTTTGGAAAATGGTTAAGTTTGATGCCAAAATGTGATATACTCTTTTTCTCATTTCAGACCCTCTTGACCCGTGACAAGTGTTTGTGTTAATGAAGAAAAAAAAACAACAGTTTATGATTATTATGAAGAATGATTGATAATTTGTAACCCATACTTTGTTAAATTCTATTTAAATCAAAAGTTTAGATAGACTTTGTTCTTTAGGGGCTATTGCAGACGTTAACCTATACCAGGTAAGTGTGCTGGTGACCAAAACATGCTGCAGGAATCTTTTGAGTATGTAGGATTGTGTATTTCAAAGACAGTTGTTATTTGCTTTCTTTGAATTGCATACATGATTATCACCAGTTATGAAGAGGGCCTGTTTTTGGGATAACCGCCTTGTTTATCACAAAAAATAGTTTACCACTTTCATAGAAAGTGGAAATTATTTTCTATCAATTTAACAGAGATACACATTTATTTAAGTTTTGGAAATGATATTTCAACAATAAACTGAATTTGATTTTCTAGTCTTTAGTAATGTACAGTGTCATGCCAATATTTAAATTATTATAACGTTTTGAACAAATTTAGATTTAAATCTCAAAACTAAACACACAGTGAATAATTTAGAATTGCTAATCGCAATTACTTCCAGATCTTTTACATAGGTTAGCAAAATAACATGATTTCTATTGTTTTACTCCTGTCTGTCTGTCAGAAAACTTAACATTTTGCATTTTCTCCAAAAGTGTTTGACAAACAAAGCTGAAATTTGGTATCTAACTTCCTTTCAATGATATCTATATGTTCCATGTAACCCTTATCAACTCTTAATTAAAAAACTTAACATTGTAGAAAAATAGCCATTTCGGGCATTCATGTTTCACAAACACATCTTGTCTTTCAAGAAACTTACATTTTGTCACTCAACTATTCTATCAATCATGATTTCAACAACTGTTCTTATTTATTTCAGACAAATTTATCAATATTACAAAAAGACTTACCGTAATATCACTTGGAACATTTGTGAACTTTTATTATTATTTCCAAAATTGGAAATGTTATACACATTTTTATGATTCTTGTGTGGAACAGTGAATTGTGAACACTTTAATAGTGAACATTTTTTTATGATTTTTGTGCAACACTGATTTAATTCTAAATACAGTTTTGTGATTTTTATGTAGCTGTGAGTTCATTGTGACAGTGAATTGGAGTATATATTGGAATTATTGTGAACATAAGTTCTACCCTATGTGACTTAAGGTTGTGTACCTTAATATAGATCACTTTGTGTTGATTGCTGAAAGATATAGAGTACAGTGTGACGAAGTTAAAGAAAAGAGATACAGAGGAAAAAGGGACTTGGATTTACCATTGATTTATCCGTTTAATGTAAGAACTGGCTTTTTATTACTTTCTCTTGAATTTTTACACTATCTGCACCTAAAGATCAGAAAGGGATCAATATAAAATCTGGTCTGTCCATTAGTTTGTCTGTTTTTTCCTTGTAAGTTAGAAATTAAGATGTAGTGCTCAAATTTGATATTAAAACAGTTCATAATTCATTGGTATGAATCCCTTAATAACATTGTTAAAGTGACTTATCAAGGTCAAAACGATACATGCTTGCAAATTTACACTTCATACACATGTAGCAGCTTTTATGGTCCAGGGCCCTGTTTTTCTTATGATTTTATGAACATTTCAATTCATTTGTAAAACAGGGTCCTGGTCATCAGACAATGTCAAAAGTTGTCTTTGAATGTCTGGAAAATTTGCCATTTTAGTTTATATTTTCTAATTGCAGAAGGAAAATGCCTCGCAAGAAGAATTGGCGAATGAGTAGAGCCAGAAGAGATGTACTCACGAAAACCACAGCTGATTTAACGGGTGTCTTTGAACTATCAGATGGGGGCCTATCCCACCCTTTACCTTCATCTGTTTTGGATGAAACAGATGTAAGGCCATCTGTGTCTATGGAGGGCGTCTTTGGAATATCAGATGGGGGACTTGCCCACCCACAAAAACCATCTGTGTCTATGGAGGGCGTCTTTGGAATATCAGATGGGGGACTTGCCCACCCACAAAAACCATCTGTGTCTGGAATTTGTTCTGAAACTGTTCTTGATACTGTTCTTGATACTGTTCTTGATACTGTTCTTGATACTGTTCTTGATACTGTTCTTGATACTGTTCTTGATACTGTTCATGATACTTTACCAAATACTGCAGATGATATACTTACTGACACTGTTATTGATGCTAGTGCTGATGGTAATACTGTTCTTGCTACTGAAGTTGTTGCTGAAGATACAGAATCCAACACAATGATTTTCGGAACTTTTCATCAAGGTAATCAAATGTTTGACCCATCCTCTCGAAATCTACAATGTACAGCCAATGCCTTATGCTCGATGATATACACAGAGCTTAGACATCTGCCATCTTCACAAAATCTAGATGAAATTCTAATAGAAGGAGATAGATTACATAGAGAAATAGTGATTGGACTGAAAGCGAGGAATGACTTTCAAAGCTTGCTTTTGAATTTGGAAGAGATCCCAGGTTCTGTAACTGCATTTGATAGACATGTTTCTATTGTGAGAGGAAATATTTTATCTGGTGTATTTATTCAAAGTTCTATCAACACTCATATGTCATCACTTCACAGTTGTTTGAAGGAAGCATTTCACACAACTTCTTATCTTTTATTTATCATTGGTTCAGTTTGTTCTGCAATTTTCAGGCAGGATGGTAGATATTGTTTATTTGATTCTCATTCACATGGTGTTGATGGATTGGTAGATGATGATGGAAGATCATTATTAGCTTCTTTTCTTTCAATAGATGATTTGGTAATGTTCATGTATGCAATGTATCAAAGTATGAACATCGATCTAAATGAACAATTTGACATGATGCCAATTAGATTTGTTATAGGAGAAAAAATCCATGAATCTGAATCCAAGAAAAATGAAATTGAATTTACAAATTGTCCACCTGAGAAATTATCTTTGATTGACATATATTTCAAGGATCAAGCAGAGAGACAAAAGCGCAAACAAGAAGTTAGGTCAGATTATGAAATTGTACACGAACGTAAAAGATTAAAAAGAAATGAATATATGAAAAGTTATATGAGGAAAATTAGGCAGGATCCTGAAAGACAATCTAAGGAAAGATTAGTGGCTAGTATTTCAAAGAGAAAGGCAAGAAAAAATCCAGAAAGGCAAGTCAAGGAACAGACTATGACTAGTATTTCAATGAAAAAAGCAAGACAAAATCCAGAAAGGCAAGTCAAGGAACGGACTATGACTAGTATTTCAAAGAAAAAGGCAAGACAAGATTCAGAGAGGCAAGTCAAGGAACGGACTATGACTAATACTTCAATGAAAAAAGCAAGAAAAAATCCTGAAAGGCAAGTCAAGGAACGGACAATGACAAATATTTCAAAGAAAAAAGCAAGAGAAAATCCAGAAAGGCAAGTCAAAGAAAGGTCAATGACAAAGGGTTCTATGCAAAAAGTTAGACAAAATGAGGAAAGAAAGAAGAAAGAAAGAATGTTAACTCTTAAATCAATGCACAAGTGCCGCTCTAGTAAATTGTATAAAGATTCAGAAAGGATGAAAAAACAGAATAAACGTTCATCAAGATTCAATATGATAGTAGAAAATGAAAGAAATAAGACTAAGCGCCAGAGTCTAAGGTCTAATTTAGATTATAAAATTAAGGAAAAGAGCTACAAAAGTTCAAAGCGATATGGTTCCAGCTTAGACGACTGCATTGAAAAATTTAAGAAGAATGTTTCAAAAGGCCCTGTTTATGTTTGTTCATGCTGTAACCAAACATGGTTTAAACATTCTGTTGTGTTATTCAACAAACTAAATTCTAAATGCTCTTCTGATGCAGTTAAAAAATTTTCTACAAATTACATCTCTGTTGATGATTGTGAATGGCTGTGTAAAACATGCTATGAAAAAATTAAACTTAACAAAGTCCCTCCAATGTCTGTTTTCAATCAAAATGCATTTCCTGTACTGCCAAAGGAACTGAATTTACATCAGCTAGAGGAAAGATTAGTTTCTTTGAGAATCCCATTTATGCAGATTAGAGAATTACCAAGAGGAGGTCAGTTGTCCATCAAAGGGAATGTTGTCAATGTCCCGGTTGACATTCAGCCTGTTATACACAGTTTACCAAGAACATTAGATAGTCACTATACAATACCTGTTAAACTTAAGAAGAAACTTTCATATAATAAATGTGATTTCACTGAAAATATTAGACCTCTGCATGTTTTAAGTGCTCTTCATTGGTTAGTGAACCATAGTGTACTGTATAAAGAATCTGGTGTTAAAGTAGATGATGACTGGATGCAATCAATTACTTCAGATTGTAGTGATACAGTAAAAGAGTTCTTTGGAATGACAGGTGAAAGCGTAAGTGAAGAATTAGATTGTAATGATGATGTGAATTATGACTCTGATCACTTTAGTGAAGTTGACGAGACAGAAAAGGTTATTGGTAATAGTGACACTATGCTGGATGCTGCAGACCCAAATAAAGACAACGCTTATACTTTTGCTCCAGGTGAGGGTCAAACACCACTCAGCCTTTATCAAGATCCTGATGCAGAATATTTGTCTTTTCCTACAATTTTCTGTGGACAGAGAAGAAGTCCAAATGATAAAAAACATGTTCACATTCACTATAGTGATACATGCAAGCTAGAACTGAGGCATATTGATCGCAGAGTAGCATCAAATATTCCCAATATCTTCTTTAAGTTAAAGAAAGTTCAACTGAAACAAATTTCTGATAAAGTCCATCTTGCTTTGCGTAGATGTAAAACAGAAGGTAAAACATTTACTGCCTCACAAATGCTTGATACAAATCATCTTAAAGGTGTTGTGAGATTGGATGAGGGATTTTATATTTTCAGAAGTTTAAGGAATTCACCACCATATTTTGAAGCCCGTAAAAAAGATGTTTTTGCAATGATTAGACAACTAGGATTACCTACTTGGTTTACATCTCTTTCGTCGGCAGATACCAGATGGCATGATCTACTAAATATGCTCTCTCAGATAAATGATGGAAAAACAATGTCTGTGGAAGAATTGGATAACTTGACTTGGATTGATAAAACAAAACTTGTGCAAAAAGATCCAGTTACATGTGTAAGGTATTTTGACAACCGAGTACAAGAATTCATAAACACTGTACTTAAAAGTCCCCATGACCCATTAGGAAAAATAATAGATTACTTTTATCGTGTTGAATTCCAACAAAGAGGTTCACCTCACATCCACATGTTAATATGGATTGAAAAGGCTCCTAGATATCATGAAAGTTCATTAGATGAAGTAACATCCTTCATAGATAAGTATGTATCTTGTGAGAAAAATCCAGATCAACAACTTGTAGAACTACAGATACATAAACATTCCAAGTCTTGTAGAAAGAAACAGAAATCTATTTGTAGATTTGGTTTTCCCATTCCTCCAATGAAAAGCACAACTATATTGGAACCGTTAAATGACTGTAAAGAAAAGCAAAATTACAAAGATTTATTTGTCAAAATACAAAAGAAATTGGATGAGTTGAAGGAAACAAATATTACGGTAGATGATTTCCTTACTGAGATCAAAGTAAGCAAGGATGATTACATCAAAGCAGTCCAAAGCTCATTGAGTGGTCCAAAGGTTTTTCTGAAAAGAAAATTAAGTGAGGTTAGAATTAATGCATACATGAAACCTATTCTAAACGCTTGGGGTGCAAACCATGACTTACAATTTGTATTGGATCCATATGCATGTGCTGTATATATAGTTTCATATATTAGTAAAGCACAGAGAGGAATGAGTATTCTTATGAATGAGGCATGTAAAGAAGCTAGAAGAGGAAATATGGATCTCCGACAACAGGTTAGACATATTGGAAATAAATTCTTGAATAGTGTTGAGGTTAGTGCCCAGGAAGCCTGCTACTTACTTTTACAACAGCCATTGACAAAAGCCTCAAGGGATGTTGTTTTCATTAACACTTCTTTGCCTGAAGAGAGAACATTCCTACTTAAGTCTAAGGAATCTCTTGAAAAATTATCTTCAAATTCTACAGATATTGAAGCAGATAATACCATTAAAAGATATTCTAAAAGACCAAAACAACTTGAAAATTGGTGTTTAGCAGACTATGTGTCCCAGCTTGATATCAAATACAACACTGACAAAGGCACTGCAAGAAATTCAGGTGAAAACATTTCTGAAACATTAAATGAAGAAACCAATGAAGGTGAAAACAATGAAAACATGGATACATATTGTAACGAGGATGAGGTGCTTGACTCAGACACAAATGACTATAATTCAAGTGAGGATAGACAATATTCTATTCCTGGGGGTCGAATTGTTCTCAAAAATGGAATTGTTATAAGTGAAAGGAAACAAAGAAAAGTCATAAGATATGTAAGATTTTCGAAAAAAATTGACATCGAACAGTTCTGTAGAGAAAGATTGCTTCTATTTACTTCATGGAGAGATGAAAGTATTGATTTGAAACAAGGTCATGACTCTTACCTATCAAGGTACAGATCCATTAAAAATTTCATAGAGCACAAAGCCTTGCAGTATGAAAAGAATGCTGATGAACTAGATGATGCAATGGAGCGTGCTCACAATGAGGAAGATTTTGATGATGTTGCCCCAGGCACAGAGCAGTCTGAGCAGGATGACTCAAATATTGGTGCAAAAGAAAGTGAAAGTTTCATATTCTTTGATCCTGATAGACCTGAAAATCAGAGACAAGGTGATATTGCTGGAGATGTTGGTTTAAGTGTTGCTTCTGTAGATATTAGTGTACGCAGGAAAACAATGTCAGACATAGATTACAGGCAATTGATAAAATCATTGAATACGAAACAGAGAGAATTTTTTATTCATGTTTTCCAATCTGTTAAGCGTGATGAACAAAAGTTGAAAGTTTTTTTAACTGGTGGTGCAGGCGTTGGAAAATCTGTTCTTGTAAGTGCATTGTTTGAAGCTTTGCAGCGTTACTTGACATCTAATCCTGGTGATAATCCTGAGAACTGTAGAGTTCTTCTCTGTGCACCAACAGGTAAAGCTGCTTTTCATATAAATGGGGTAACATTACATTCAGCTTTCCGCATTCCAGCAAGCCAGGGTTATGATTGTACTCCACTTAATAGTGACACTTTAAACACCCTTCGAACAAAATATAAAGACTTGTCTGTTGTTATGATTGATGAAGTGTCCATGGTTGGAAATAACATGCTTAAACTCATAAATGAAAGATTAAAACAAATAAAGGGCAGTAATGTTCCATTTGGTGGCTTGCATATGATATTCATTGGAGACCTTTTCCAGTTGAAACCAGTGATGGATGGTTGGATATTTGAGAATTTGAAAACAAATTTTGGACCTTTAGCTACAAACTTATGGCAGGATTTTATTGTAATGCATGAATTGGATGAGATCATGAGGCAAAAGGAAGACAAGCAATTTGCTGAACTTTTGAACAGATTACGAGAAGGAAATCATACACAAGTTGACATTGAAAATCTAAAAAAGAGATTGACTGATACTGCTAGTACAGACTATCCACAAAATACAACACATTTATTCAATACCAATGAGAAAGTGAACAATTTCAATGTCAGGAGCTTTCTTAATAATACTAATGAAAAAGTAAACATTCCTGCTCTTGATCATGTATTAGGAGATGACAATGTGACAGTTAAACAACAACTAATATCAAAGTTGCCACATGATTCCACACACACTGCAGGGCTTAGTCAGATGGTAGGAATAGCTATTGGAATGATTTATGACCTATGTCTTAACCTTGATGTAGATGATGGATTAGTAAATGGGTCTTCTTGTATGATAAATAAAATTGAATACAGACAGAAAAATACTACTAGACCAAGTATTGTGTGGGTTTCTTTCAATGATGATAAAATCGGAACATCATGGCGTTCAAAGTACAGACATTTGTATCATAGTGCTATTAATCCATTATGGACACCTATCTTTGATTCAAAGAGGAACTTTGTGTATTTGAGAAAAACTTTTGTGAGAATACAAATCCCTCTGCGCCAGTCAACAGCAAAAACTGTACATAAATCTCAAGGAGACACGTTGAGTCAGGTTGTAATAGATATGGATGGAAAACGTGTATTTTCCCATGCCCATTATGTCGCAATAAGTAGATCAAGATCCCTGAAAGGCCTTTACATTCTAAACTTGAATGAAAGCAAGATTTCTGTGTCAACTAAAGTTCAAGAAGAAATGATACGTTTAAGAGAATCACAGAAATTGAAACTATGTTACACTCCAGTTTACATGACTAGTGACACTCATTTCACATGCCTTTTCAACAATATGCAGTCTTACAGAAGCCATAAGGATGAATTGTTTTCAGATCCCAATGTCAAAGCTGCAGATTGTTTATGCTTATTAGAAACATGGTTAACTGCAGATGATTCCATCGATTTAGTGCAGAGAACTGGATATCAAATTGTTAGAGCAGATGGGAAACAAGTAAGCAATGCTCGTCCTCACAGAGGAATTATCGTTTATGTGCGGGACAACATTCATATTTCTCATAGCTTTTCTGTGGTAAAGAAAAACATAGAAATGATTGTTGTAGAACTCTTGGTGCAAGATAAAGAAATAGTCATTGCAACATTGTACAACTCTCCTAAATCTTCGGTGACTGACCTGAAGAAATTTCTAACTGAAAATTTAAAGCATTTCAAAGGGAAGCACCTCATTATTCAAGGTGATATCAACATTGATTTATTGGATATGAATACAACTATCCAGAGGTTTATGCAGGATTTCTTCAACTGCAGTCAACAAGTGTCAAAAACAACCCATTATTCTGGCTCCTTAATTGATCATATTTACAGTAATATACCACTGATTCTCACTGATGTCATAGAATGTGTCTGGTCTGATCATTCGATGGTGTATTCTGCTGTGCCAAATCACAGTGTCAATCTTTCATAAAGTTTAAAAAAAAAATCATTAATATTGAGTTGTGTGAAGCTAATGACAAGTTTACATATTATTT